>JAQQPU010016540.1:1139-19773 GCA_029168905.1 Artemia sp. Kazakhstan ARC1039
ATGACGGTCACTGTATATGTGACCGAAATATCTGGTATTTTTGTGAATTTCTATCATTGTTATAAAAAACACTGTCTATTAAAAGGATTTTATCCCTATTTGAACTTTTATTTATCGTCATGGAAAGGCAGTGTGGTCTCCGAAATTATCTATATCTGTACAGACTTCTATTATGGTGGTTACAAAATATCGACTAGCATCTTCACCAAAGTATTCGTAATATTTATTTTGTGTTGTTTCAAAAGAACAACATAATTGGAAACCATAGGCAAATGGTTTATTCTCTGCTACTTCAATTGTCAATAGGGTACTTTCATTCATTTAGCTATATTTTAAATTCGATTTTAGATCCTGGTTTTGGCATAATGATGTCAGGATCTTCACAGTTATCCTTTTTAGAATGTTTTTTTTTTAACTTTTGCTCTTCTGTGAAATGTCTTCCACAGTAGGTGCAAAGATAAATTTTCGATCCATGTTTAGTAATTTGATTTCTCAATAACCTACTTAAATCTTTAATTAAAACATAATGATTATCAGAATAGAGTAAGTTAATCGCATGTGTAGCAGTTTTTCCAAACCACTTTATTTTTACTTATTTCAAATAAAAAAATTTTAATATTATATTTGTTTTCAAACCTATAAATATCTAGAATATTCATAGGAAAATTAGTAATCCCTATAAATTTAAATTCATTTTCATAGGATTTACATTTTGGTATTCTATCAACATGTCTATTATTTTTGGGTGAAGATAAGCGAATATTGACAAAAGAAAGCATTTATTATCATTATTTTTAATATTAATACATGTTTTTTTATTTTTTTGAATTCAGGTACTTCTTTATAAATAACTCTCACATAATTTGGTAATCTTGTCACTCTATAATCTGTTCCATCGACTCTTTCAAATTGTATGCCTGGTCGGGGTGTATTCTCTATGACTAATCTGTGTATATTCCTGTGATTACTATTTAGATGGCTTTGTTCGATGTCGCTGTTTTTATTAAAAATCCAGGAATAGCTATGATAATGGATAGGTTCGAGTTCTTTATTATCTGTCTGAGAATAAAATATTATACGTGAGAGATATTTAGAGATATTTAGATATTCTTTTAGGGATATTTCGTGTAATTAAAGTTTGAAAATATTTTAAAGCATATTTAATAGTTTTTTCCGTATATAAGTGGCAGTGAATCAAGTTGTTGCTCCTTATTGGGAAATATTTGAAACGTCTTTTGTTGATGATTCTACAATCAAATATGAATATATAAGAAATTAGAGACAACAATGTGAATGTATTTCAACAATTAAATTGCAATTTCATTTTAAAAGATGTGGAACCTTGGATTCTTCCAAGTGATAGTTTCCTTTATGCAAAAGTAAAAATAACACAATTGGATGGAACAAATATGCAAAATAATGACGAGGCTACTTTAGCAAACGGTGGATGTAATTTGTTCTGCAATGCTGAATATATTTTCAGTGGAAAATGTATTGAAAGTATTGATTATGTAGGTATAGCGACTACTGTTAAAATTTATCAGAATTTTCAGATGACTATAATCGACGTGCAGCTACTAATATGTTTTGGTATGAAGATAAAACCCAACCCGTTGATTCCTTTAAAGCAGAAAACGATTTTGAAAGCACTTTTACACTTGTTGCAGTAGGTGAAAGAACAATTACAAAAAACAAAATAACGCTTTTAATAGTGGTTTATTTAAAAGATTGAATAAAAGAAAAGAAAGTCACATGGTTAGTAGGCCTATGTATTTACCCTTATCACGATTATCTGGAATTTGTCAAGATTTTAATCGTGTTTTTAGAGGCCTTACACATCAAGTTATATTTAAAAGAAACGATGATAAATAAAAGTTCAAATAGGGATAAAATCCTTTTAATAGACAGTGTTTCACAAACAGTGATAGAAAATCACCAAATGCCAGATATTTCGGTCACTATAGCAGTGACCGTCATCAGTAGTAAAACTAAAATAAACAATTTAAAACAATAGTTTATATACAAAATCAAATAAAACTACATATTGTTTAATTCTCTAATTCTTTTCAAAGCAAAGGCGGAGGCTAGCCTCTTTGACCTTCTTGGATCCGGTTCATTAGCGTTCAATGATATAACACTTGGACATAGGTCAACTGCATTGGGTGACTTGAACTTTACTCTGTCAGATTTTAATAAATTATTGCAGATAGAGTTCAGCCCAAATTCACCTGTGTCCCGATTCAAAGCTATATTCTTGAATGAGATTTTCTTTATTTCAAGAGTTTCACGAAAATTTTGCTTTAAGCCCCGGTCCCAAGAAATCAAAGAGACGTTATCAAACAAAATAAAATGGTCTGGAAAATTGAAAATATGTTCTGAAAGGGCTGAAGTAAAATCTTCAGACTTGGAATATTGCTTTAAAGCCGAAGTGAATTTCTATCACTGTTTGTGAAACACTGTCCATTAAAAGGATGTTATCCCTATTTGAATTTTTATTTATCTTCATGGAAAAGCAGTGTGGTCTCCGAAATTATCTACGTTAAAAGAAACTATTTTTCCAATATGATTATAAAATCTGGAGCTCAACATTTTAAACTAGATGTAATACATTTATCATGGATGTTACCAGTATTACGTCGCAGTTTACCCATAGCGACTGAATTAGAAGCCGGATTAACGAAGAAGGCAGAACAATTAAAAGCTGGATTAGGAAAGGTTAGCTCATTTGAATTAAGATAGAAAGCGTGTAATACCTATAAAAGTGATAATAAAATGGACAAGGAATTTACATGGAGGGTAGTCACTGAACGCTATAATACAGCAAAAATTGTTGTTGTGTTACAGAAATCTGAAAAAGATAACAGTTATACACAAAACAATACGGTATTTGACCACATGAATACTAATAGAATTGAAGTCAAAGTAAATGGATATAAATATCCACAAGAAGATTTCAAATGCGATTTCATTGATGCTAATGATGATTATTCTAACGCTTATCAATGATTTGTATAGTAAGGATAGAAACATAAAAATGCTGAGTGGAACAATTGTAACTTACAATGATTTAAAAAAAGTATATCCTTTATTTTGTTTTGATGTTTAAAAGCATGAATCGAATATTTATCGAGGTGGATCAACTGCCGATATACAAAATAAATTTTTATTAGATAAAGTACCTGCTAATCAATACAGCGTTATATTTTCAGAAAGAAAAGCAATCGTGGAAGTCATTGGTAGTAGATTGTATTTTAATGTCTAAATTATTTTCGATTTCGAAATTTGTTAAATAAAACTGTTTAATAACAAATGGAGAAACTTTTAAGCGAAATGAAAATGGAGAATAAATATAATCGAACCATTAAAAAAGACGGCTTGGATCTAGGAATCGAATACGAAATTAAAGCTATGAAATGTGTAAAAACTAAATATGGAAATAAACTCGTTATTATTATTGATTTTCAAGGTGAAATGGTTGACCTTTTTGCACCTAAGCGTTTTGATGCTAAAGCAGCTGATCTTGAAAAAAAAAAAAGAAAAAATAGATAAAATGTATGGTTTTAAAGGCTATTAACAGAAAAAATAAAGACAATATAAATTATTTAGCTTTTGACAATGAACTATCCACAAAATATTAAATCATATTAAATTATTACATTTGATCAGTAGCATAGTAAATACAGGACCTGATTTGATCTTAAAGCTTGAGATTCAAAATTATAAAAATATCAGAAATTTTAATTTAAAATAATGTGAATTTAATTTAAAAGGGGGTAAATTAATGGGGTGATCTAGGTGAGGCAGATACCCGTGTTCATATTGTGAAAAATTATAAAAATGAGACCAAATTTAAATACCAAGGACCTGTTTTCATTTTGAATGTAGGGATGAAAAATATTCAAAATGTGCAATATTTGAAGTTAAAATGATGTGAAATGGATTGAAATGATGTAAATTGATGGAGTGATCTAGGTGGGGTAGAACCGCCCATTGCTATACTACTCACGCCCTTTTTTCCGCAAATGCATCAGGTAAAAATTTTGTTAAATATAGCACAAAGGTCAAACAACAAAAACTCCGATGACGACACAGCCCCTCCCCCCCACAGGGCCTGGGAGCAAACGTTATGCGTTATCCCCTGGGGGCATACATGGTTCTTATGGAAAGGATGCTCATATAAACTTCAGAGAGGGCTCATTTGATTGGAAATTGAAAGTTATAGGTCACTTTTGAGAGTCAAAAGAGATCCGAGGGCAACTAGCCCCCACCCCCACCCCGCGCCATTTCCCCCCAAACTTATCTAATCAAAGTTTTGAGATAGCCATTTTGTCAAAAATAGTTCAAAGGTCAGATAACAAAACTCGGGTGTCAATACAACTCCCCAGGGCAGAAAAACGTTTGAGAGCAGAGAAACGCTTGAGCAACTTCGTGTCCATGCACTTGATCGAGCTTGGAAAAAGGCTTTGAATCTGCCTAGCACTGGCAAGTTATCTGTGAACCTTCTGTCAAATTTGGCTAATATACGGTTGAAAGTCTTTAAGTGCTCTCGCTCCATTTCATCCACCGAAGTTGCAGACCTATTGCTAGATTCGATGAAGTTCTTTCCTAGCCTCGAAGTTTTCACAAATTCTTTCAGATGCTTGGTGATCTTCTGAGTTCTTCGAGGTAATCCTTTGTGACCATCAGAGGAATGTCGAGTCGCAGGTTCACTCAGAGCAGGTTCTGTCGCAAATTCTTTTGCCTTCTCGAAAAGTGATACGAATGAAGGGTCTGAACGCAGGTCGGGAAGTTGTCATCTTGTGGGCTGAATCAGGGTGTGCGATTGAGAAATAGCCAAGCCGACGGTCTGGAGCTGCTGGGACAGGGAGTTTGTCGCTTGCATAATTGCTTCTGCGTAGTTCAATTAAAAGATAACAAGGAAGGATTCCATCTTTTTCTAGAGCCCAGCCGCCTCTGCCCGTGCTACGCTGTCGGCTCCCTCACTTACAGCAGACATTGCAGCTAAAATGCATCTATATTGCAGTCCAACCTTCTATATAGATCAATACCAGCAAGACCATCGTGTGGCAGCACTTCTTTGCAGCTCCAGAACTGGCAGTTCGTTAGCTTTCTGGACCTCAACAAACAATGGATACCGAGTGTTGCTGTTGGATATGAATGTGCATAGTCTTGAACAGTGAGAAAAAAGAACCAAAAGTCCCAACAGATTCAGCACAGCTCGCAATGATCAAATTTAGCTTATGTGTGTGGCAAAAAATGATGATTGCCTGAGGCGATTTTGCTCTCAAACGAGCTTGAACACCAGACAATGATCCACTCATTACGCTTGTTCCGTTGTAGCACACTGGGACATAGTAGTTCTAATCGAGTCCAATTCTTGTCACTGTGTCGTGAATGAAATTTGCTAGGCTTTCATCATCCAGGCTCTTCATGTGATAGCATCCGATCCGTCTTTCTTTGACTTTTCCTGCATCGAAGTACCTAAGAAGAATGGCGAGCTACTGTTTCTTCGAGCTGTCCTTCGTTTCGTCGACCAGAACGGCAATGTATTTGTCGCTTTGTACTTTTCGCACTTTCGTGTGCTAAAGCCTGGAACCGGTCCCCGTAACACGATCATTCTGGTATTCATGGTATGTCTAGTGACTTTACCGTGCACATACTTTGTGAACCGCTTCACATATTTTCTGCTTATTAATCCATCTAATCAGAGAAGACTGATTTTCTGCCTCTTTCTCCTTCTTTAAGGCTGCCAATTTCCGCTTTTGAGCTCCTGACAAGATCATGATAACAAACAAATAAAATAATTCTGTCGCTCCAATTCCAATCCTTGTCCGACCCAGTTTGCACTAGGATAATGACTACGCTAACTAATACTAATGTCTCATAATAAATTATGTAGGTTAACAGGCATGCAGTAATTCTGTCAAAACAATTGGACATAACAGATTATGAATTTATGCTAACTAATACTAATGTTTCATAATACCTTAAGTAGGTTAATCGTTAATAGGCGTGCACTAATTTCAAAACAATTGGACAGAATGGATTATGTAGAATAAAAGTAAGGCCGGCAAAGGGCTGTTTGTAGTGGAGGCTTGAGCTACCTGGAAAACCAGGGGTTGGCAAATGCCCACCTCTGCTCATGTTAGCCCTACTCATGTTAATTTCTGCTCGTTTTGAGTTTGACTCAGTTTTTTATTGTAATTTATGTTCGTTTTGGGTTTTATTTATTTATTTATGCTGATTTGTGGTAGTTTCACGCTTGCTAGATTATTTTATTTTAGTTTTGATCTTTTTTGGTTCAATTGAGTTCTTTAATTTTCTTTGAAAAGCTTATTTTGTGGGAAATGTTTTTTTAATTAATTTCTGTTCGATATATATTGACATAGTCTTTTCAGGGAATTAATTAAAACAAACTTTCCGAAAAATAAGTTTTTCAAAGAAAAGTAAAGGCCACTTTAAACTTAAGCTCAGCAGATACAAATACCTTTTAAAATTCAAACTCAAAACGACCAGAAATTACTATTAAAGAATAAATGAAACCCAAAACGAACAGAAATTAAATAAGCAATTATAGCAAAAACATTCAACAAGTAATAATATAAATGAATAAATAGATCTTAAAGCAAGTAATGCTTAGATTGAATATGAATATCAAGCTTAAAATGAAAAAAAATGTTTTCCTATTGAAGTATAAATGAAACTTAAAACGAACAGAAATTAAATAAACAATCAATGCAAACAAACATACAATAGATATTAATGTAAATTATTGAATAAATCTTATAACGAGTGAAACTTAAATTGAATAATCAAATCAAGCTTGAAACGAACAAAAATCACCACAAACAAGAGTTTGGGTATGACCTCCTTGTAAAAGTCTAAAACCTAGAGGGTCATTGACGCTTTACTGAAAACCAATTTTATGACTAATGTTTTCTTTTGTACTTAATATTGAAAATAAACATTAAAATTATAGTAAAATTTTGAACTGGTGAGCTTTCAGCAATTAATATCATTATACATATAATATCCCGTTTAATTTAATAGCTCTTTATAAAGTGGTTAAAGACGAATATAGTTTCCCTACAGACAAGTGTTTGGACACTGCCTCCTTTCCTAACTGTAAATAAAAACCAAAGCCTATTGCGTCATTGGCGCTTAACTGAAAACGGAGTATATAACAAATATTTTCTTTTCCAGTTCTTACAGTATTGAAAATAAAAATACAATTACAGTGAAATAAATTCTTGAATTGATGGATCTTTCAACAATTAATATCATTATTCATCAAATATTCATTTTGATGTTGTTTATACTTTCCAATACTGTTCAAGACGTATATAGTTTTCAGTAAAGCGCCAATGACGCAGTAGGCTTTAGACTTTTACAGCGAGAGAAGGAGGTCATACCCAAACTCTTGTTTGTGGTGATTTTTGTTCGTTTCAAGCTTGGTTTGCATATTCAATTTAAGTTTCACTCGTTTTAAGATTTATTTATTAATTTACATTAATATCTATTGTATGTTGGTTTGCATTGATTGTTTATTTAATTTCTGTTCGTTTTAAGTTTCATTTATACTTCAATAGGAAAATACTTATTTTTCATTTTAAGCTTGATATTCATATTCAATCCAAGCATTACTCGCTTTAAGATCTATTTATTCATTTATATTATTACTTGTTGAATGTTTTTGCTATGACTGTTTATTTAATTTCTGTTCGTTTTGGGTTTCATTTATTCTTTAATAGTAATTTCTGGTCGTTTCGAGTTTGAATTTTAAAAGGTATTTGTATCTGCTGAGCTAAAGTTTTAAATGACCTTTACTTTTCTTTGAAAAACTTATTTTTCGGAAAGTTTTTTTAATTAATTTTTGTTCGTTTTTGATTGCAAAAAATTTCGAGTTTTTAAAAGTTCCTTGTTTCAAAGTCAAACTTTAAAAAGAATCAAATATTCTTCAAAGTATCAGAACTGTTATCAAAGTAACAATATCAAAGTGAAAAAATAGGTTTTTGTCAACCTCAGGGTTTTTTTTATCTGATGTTTGAACTATTTTTAATAAAATTGTTATCTAAAAATTTTTATCGGATGGGTTTGGGGAAAAAGGGCTTGGGGGGACTAGATTAAGCTTCTGTCTGTTATAACTCTTTAAAAGTGAACTAGAACTTTCTATTTTTAATCAAATGAGCCCTCTATGAAGTTTATACGAGTATCCCTTCTATACAAACCATATATATCCCCAGAGTATAAATTGCAACGCCTATCCCTGGGCCCTGGGGGGTTGTGTCAACCCTGGAGTTCTAATATCTGATGGTTGAACCATTTTTAACAAAATGGTCACCTCAAATTTTATTGGATGGATTTATCCATCCGATACGCCCAAAGGCGTGGAGGGCGGGAGGGGCTAGTTGCCCTCTGATCTCTTTTCACTCTGAGAAAATGAACTACAACTTTTAATTTGCATTCAAATGAACCCTCTCTGAAGTTTATACGAGTATACCTTCCATAAGAACCATATATGTCCCCAGAGCAATACTTAAAACGCCTTCCCCGGCCCTGGGGGGGGGGTTGTGTTGGCACAAGAGTTTTTCTTATCTGTTCTTTGAACTACTTTTAACGAAATGACCATACGTAAAGGTGTTTTTGTTATATGATCTTTCAACTATTTTTAACAAAATGGCTACCTCAATTTTTTTATCAGATGTATTTGGGAAAAATGGCTTGGGGGGCCAGTTGCCCGCTGATCACTTTTGACTCTTAAAAAGGGTATTAGTACTCTCAATTTCCAATCGAATGAGCCCCCTTTGAAGTTTATATGACGACCCCTTCTATATGAAGTGTCTCTGGAAAAAAATGGAGTGTGGGGGGAGGCTAGCTACCCTCTGATCACTTTTAACTTTTAAAAAATGAATTAAAACTTTCAATTTCCAATTAAATTAACCCTCTAGGAATTTTATACGAGCATCCCTTCCATAAGAACCATATATGCCCCCAGGGCATAACTTACAACTCCTACCCCCGGGCTGTGTCGACACAAGAGTTATTTGTTATCAGAGCTTTGAACTATTTTTAACAAATTCCTATCTCAAGTTTTTAATCTGATGCATTTAGGGCGTGGAGGAGGGAGGGGGGGGGGGCTAGTTGCACTCCGATCTTTTTTTACTCTTAAAAAGTGAATAAGAACTTTCAATTTCAAATGAAATGAGCCCTCTCCAAAGTTTATACGAGCATCCCTTCCTTAAGAACTATATATGCCCCTAGAGCAATAATCCTAATGCCTGCCTCCGGGCCCTGGCGGGTTCCGTCGACACAGGAATTTTTCTTATATGACCTTTGAACTATTTTTAATGAAATGGCTATTATAAAAATTTTATCAGATGGGCTTGGGGAAAACCTGGTATGTGGGGGGGGGGCTAGTTGCCCTCGGATATCTTTTGACTCTTAAAAATTGAACTAGAACTTTAAATTTCCAATCAAATGAGCCCCCTCTGAAGTTAATACGAGCATCCCTTTCATAAGAACCATATACGCCCCCAGGACAACACTTACAACGTCTATCCCCCGGGCTCTAGGGAGTGTTTTTGTTATCTAATTTTTGAACAACTTCCAAAACACTGGCTATCTCAAAATTTGTAGGGGACGGGTTTGGGTAAAAAAAGACCGTGGGGGGGGGGCGCTACTTTAACTCTCTTGACTCTTAAAAAGTGAACTAGAACTTTCAATTACCAATCAAATGAGCCCTCTATGAAGTTTATACGAACATCCCTTTCATAAAAACCATACATGCCCTTAGGGCATAACTTAGAACGCCTTCCCCTGTGCCCTGGGAGGTTCTATTGACTCCGGATTTTTTCTTATCCGAGCTTTGAACTATTTTTAACAAGATGTCTATCTCAAAATTTTCATCAGATGGGTTGGGGGATAGCTGCACTTGGGTATCTTTTGACTATTAAAAAGTGAGCTCGAACTTTCAATATCCAATCAAATGAGCCCTCTTAGAAGTTTATACGAGCACCTATTTCACAAGAACAATATGTGCCCGAAGGCATAATTTACAACGTCTGCCCCCAGGCCCTGGGGGGTTGTGACGACACCTGAGTTTTTGTTATCTGATTTTTGAGAAATTTTTAACTTAATGCCTATCTCAAAATTTTTATTGCATGCATTTGGGGGAAAATGGGTGGGGGGGGGGGCTAGTTGCCCTCCAATCTCTTTTGACTCGAATAAACTTAACTAAAACTTTCAATTTCCAATCAAATGAGCCATCCCTGAAGTTTTTTACGAGCATCCCTTCAAAAAGAACCATATATTCCCCTAGGGCATAACTTACAACACCTGCCCTCGGGCCCTGGGTGGCTGTGTTGACCCCTGAGTAGTATGTATCTAACAGTTCCGAGCAGAGTGTCTCCCTATATAGCTATAATGCTTAAGAGCAGAGTGTCTCCCCATATAGCTATAACAGTTCCGAGCAGAGTGTCTCCCGCCATACAAGCAGACAGTGTAATGACCGGAATTCAACCACCGTGAAAATTCGTGCTCTGTTCAAAGTGCGTGATGTTTTCATGCTAGTGATGTTTTCATGCTAGTGAGCGTGGATATAAAAAGTCCGATACCGAGTTACTATCTCAGTCAATAAGCTGAGTTTGAATAGTTTACATTATTTCAAATTGAAGAAATAAACGTTCAAATATTGTGAGAATGAGTAGTTTCACACTGTTACACCTCAAAGGAGCCGACAATGATGTTGTGAAGACAAGAGCCCCAATGTAGCAGTTGAAATCGGAAAGGATTCCCGACTAACATTTGAGTGGGATGAGTTGTTTGGCAAATACGTTATATCATTGAGTAAATTTAAGTCAGATGAACAATTATGCTTTGCTGCAAAAGTGAACATAATGTATTTATCACGACTACAGCATGGATTGAATGCTATTATGAAGCACATTGAGGAAAATGGATTGACTCATATAACGCAAAGAGAGTGAAAATATATTCTTTTATTACATTTCTGTCAATAAAATTTTTTTTTCTTATAATGTTTTTTTTTGATTAGACACTGTAGATGATCGTCTACTCCACTCTCTCTCTCTATGATGCTTGGTGGTGATGGTGGTGGTGGTTTTGTCCAATAGGTATTGAGATTATGCAGAAAGTAGAAACTTGCGATTGTTATTTTAGTCTATAGCTGGTAGTGGGAGTATCAAGAATGATTGGATTTGAGAAACAGAAGAGCTTACGGAATCTAGTCAAATTGGAAAAATGTTTAGTGTTAGATGATGACTTTTTGGAATTATCTCTTCAACGGAAAATATTTTCTCTAGAAATACTTAACTGTATAATGGGATCTGATTCTCCATCCTTGGATTATTGTATGAAGCTTATGCATTGCGAATCAAATGCATTTACTCAATTTATTGATATATTAATTGAAACGAAGCAAAATGACATTGTGATTCTGCTTTTAACCACTACCTAGAAATTCATTCTCTAAAACAATAGGAAATAAGTTTTTGTGACGATGCTCGATTACTCCTCCTCCTCCTCCTAGAAGACAATGTTATTTTTTTATTGATTTTGAGTCAGTTTCTATCTGGCACTGAGAGGTACAACATCGAAAAAATGTTTCATACATGTTCACTATGTTTATATACATTGGGCAGCTGGTCTTCATGTGAGAACTGTACTACAGTTGATGACTATAATAAAAAGTGTAGACTATGCAATCCATGTAAATTGCATAAAGGATATGCTGTACAAATTAAGGACTGTAATACCTGTCTTGAAGAGACTTGTGACTCTCAGCCTAATGGATATCTATGCTCCAATTGTCATTTTGAT
Organism: Artemia sp. Kazakhstan ARC1039; assembly: GCA_029168905.1. Classification (NCBI taxonomy): domain Eukaryota; kingdom Metazoa; phylum Arthropoda; class Branchiopoda; order Anostraca; family Artemiidae; genus Artemia; species Artemia sp. Kazakhstan ARC1039. The sequence continues at coordinate 12,978 of JAQQPU010016540.1, forward strand.
AAGTGTGACCAGTGGGAAAATACTTATCCTGGTATGATTGGAAAAAACCCTAAACGTGACTTCAGTTTATTTCTAAGGGATTGGTATCGTCGCGGCTTTAAATTGTATTGGGCAGAAGAATTTGGAGCACGTTTCAATTGTAGAAACATGAAGAGAGTATGGTTCCTGCGTCATCGTTGTGAGGACAATGCAAGTAATGATTATAAACCTAGAGATTTTTATTTGGCTGTGACAGAAAGTGATTCTTCATATGAGAATATTGTGTGCGACATTACTTCAAATAATCAGATAGAAACAGGTAAATTTTTCAATAAGAATCGTAATAGTATCATTGACTTCACAAGAAGATTTAATAAAAATGAAGTTACAATATATTGTGGATAATGTGATCCAGACTTTGCACGCCAGGATCAGTACAAGTTGAATCTAACTGATCTGCCACCACTAATCGTTGTCGACGACGATGTCTATGATGATGATGATGATGATGACAATCTAAATGACTATGAAGAAGATGAAATCTTAACAAATGAAGACAATAGACTTTTTTTTATAGTGCATATATATTTTATCAATAAACAAATTCACATGCATTTTTAAAACACTTTATTCTTAGGGCACTGAAATCAATACTGTACAGGTCTGAGAGGGTATTTTCTACTAGAAAGTCATTCAAACGTGGACTGTGTACATAAATGTTGAGAAATTCACTGAAAGTATAATCACGACATCGAAAAATGAAATAAAGTAATGCATGAAAACCACAGCTTTTGGTCGATAGATCTTGTACTCGCATCCGATTTTGAATAATTGTCTTCCCACTTCCTTCAAGGTAGTTTTTGGTGTGTGGTGTGTAGAATCCATATGGTAGACCAAGAGGATCTAAAAATTCTATATACTTCGCTGTTTGATAGATGCATAGCCAATGACCCGTCTGCACAGTCGACGGACTACTATTAACAATGATACTGGTTTTGTTAACAGTATGAATATATTGAAGGAAATCTGAGGGTATACAATAGGATTTGTATTTGGACATAAAAGGATCCATGTTAAATACATTGATTATTTGAGTGGTGTTCATGGTGCCAGGTCTAAAAGGACACTACCATCGGGGGTAATTTCCCAGTAGGTTTCAAACTGATTGAGTGAGATTAATGTTACACTCTCTGTCAATGGTTTGTCAAAGGTACACTCCAGACGTACAGTACCCGTTCGGATAATACTCATATCTTGAGTACCAGACAAGTCCAAAACAATGATACCATGACTTTTTGCGAACATTGAATCGGTAAAACCATTTTCATATAGTTGAGAATCTCGAACTAGGGATTGCATTGTCAACTCATATAGGGTCCTATAGGATTTATCAAAGGATAAATTGTAGAGAGGAATTCCGTTTACTTTACAGACAAGAGAGGAAAGTCCAAATAATTCAAATTCATGTGGCGAGGTTGTCCACGATCCTATGGCACTGGCACTTTTTACAAAAGCCAAGGCGAGTTTCAATGGAATTTCACCATTGATATATGAAGAATCGGTGTAGGTACTTGATCCAGTGGCAATATGACGTTGATTGGCGATCGTGTGAGGAACGAGCAGTTTGATATTATTTCCAGAGGCTCTTAGTTTTTCAATTGCCAAAGCAACAGAACTCATAACCTGTTGTTTTCGCACATGAAGTATTGCCGAAGTGAGATTGACGTTACTATCGGGTGCTGCATCAAGTGTTTTTCTCAATATGAAATTGGAAGGGGCAAGTTGTAACTTTATATCAATTTTAACATTGGGGGGCATCCATTGGGATATATTGAATATTTCATGATTGAGTCTACCAACTAAATGATACTCCTTGCTCACTGCCCAAGTGAGTTCACCGTCAGTATCAACATTTGTTCTATAGTCATAGCCCATTGGCAGACCTCTCAATTTCTTATAGGCCATTGGAGTCATCAACATAAATTGTATGTAACTAGCATAGTTTGATAGATTGTTGCTGGTGCTCACCAATGTTCCATTTATGTAGACACATATTTGTTTAAAAAAATTGTGTAGTATACCATTCTCACAGGATAGTCCATCGACGTTGGAGGGAGGTGAATTGTCAGACTGTTTCCTCACCACAACTTTTAAATCAATAAATGTGGACGATAAATCTATGAAGTAGTCTTCATTGGAATAAATTTGAAAATGTATGTTTTCAGAGAGGGGTTGCTGTGGATAGAATTGTTCATAGTACCCATGCTTTACACTGACATCCACACTTTCTGCATTGAAAAGATTTAGAGATGTGGTGATAGTGGGATGAGATTCCTTGTGGGGTAGATATCCCATCTAGGAAAAGAAATCCCTTTTCGATCTAACAATTTTTCTTCTTGGTTTCTTTTTCTTACTTTTATTTGACAAGAGTGATGATGATGTCTTTCGCTTCTGACCTGAGTAGAGACTGATGAGTGAAGAGATGTTTCTCCTCCTTTTAAAACCTTTTCCACTTTGTTTCAATCGCTCGCCAAGGGATCGTGCGCTGGACCTGAGTTTTTTTGAAACACTTTCTTTAAAATCTTTACCATCCCCCTAATCGTGTAGCGTAGAGGATGCAAAATCTGCAGCAACCGGCGCAATATATTTTTTAGCCAGCGGTATTGCAGAACGAAACAGCTTAGCAAACCAACTGCCAAGACCGTAGCCCGACATTGACGAACGGCCTTTATAATAGTCCATTCCATGACCCAATTGTCGTGGTTGGAGAGCAGTAACATAACAATCAATATCAGGGCATACAAATATATTTTTTCTATTAGCCATTTTGTTGTTGTTGTTGTTGTTGCCGGATAGGTCGAAAACGGCATGTAATCACGGCCAAACCTTTTGTTATTGCTAGAGGATCACCTAATTCACTTCTTAGTGTTAACTGAAAGAGTTCTAAATACGAAGTGTTTACAGGTACATACTGAAGGTGCTTTATATTATAGTGATGAACATGTTCATGAGTTGTTTTTCGTTCAAGAACACGTAGTAGGGGGACATTTGAATTACCAACTCTCGATGTTTCCACAAAGGACGCGTAGAGAAATATGCAAGAGTCCGAGGCGATACCAGGTGGATAATAAGCAAAAATAACTTGATCCATCCCGCTAACAGTTCCAGCGTTTTTCCCATTGATCGTATTCTGTTTAAAGCCAAGAACATCTCTCAGAATATCATTGAGATGAATCAGTTCAGTGTCAACGGGTGAGGTAATGTAAATTCTATCATGTTCCATTGAATAATTAAAATGGAAGGTACCATTCCTACGATATGAGATTTTTCTATTGTTTGTACGACACAAATCCGTCATAGTATCATATTCTTTACACCTCAATGTAACATCCGGGTATTCACTAGATTTAAGTGCTTCAACCCATTCATACTCGACAAAGAGTGACCAATCGAATGGTATAACTTTTATATTATACACACGATCCTTTCTCAGGATATCATAGGTATTTTTGAGAATGCAGTCGAAAAGAGCCATTTCATACTTTCCATCATCGAATTTGATGGCGGGGGAGAGTTTCGTCCAAAAATCACTTGTTTTATTCAAATCATTGTAGAGAGGATCGGAGACATTGGACATAAACGTTACATAAAAATCATTAGGCATTGTCAGTATCTTCAACACTGATCCAAGAATCAAAATCAGAGTTGTATCCTAGCCAACGAACAAGCAACTGTTTCATGCCCCTGTGAGTACGAGTCTTTAATATCTTTTCAATCTGATAGATTCCGGTGTCTTTAACTTTTTGTAATTCATAATCATAAAAGCCGCCAAGAATCTCATCATCTTTCATGTCACGTAGACGATACGTTATGGGTGTAGTGTCCAAGAGTTTGGAGACTTTACAAAGTTCAGTGGACCATAAGTAATTAACCTTTTGAAAAATATTAGTAGTTCGATTGATTCGAACAGTATCACCAGCATTGAATTTCTTCTTTTTCTTCTCATTACCATTGGAATACTGTTTAAGAAAAGTGTCAAATGTATTAACATCATGATGAACTTCTGTTGGGGTTGAGTTGGACAGGGATCAATGTGGACGTTGATTATAAATCAACATGATTTTATCCAAATCATGAATAAAAGCAGCAGTATTTTTTAAAGTGCAATATCTAGAAATTAAAAGTCAAATAGTTCTTATCAGTCGTTCGGCCAATGCTGCCTTTATTGGATTATGACTATGATAGAGGATTGTATTATATTTCAGTAGAACCTTCTTTACATGGGGATTAACAAATTCACTACCCCGATCCGTTTGAATCTTCTTATAGCAATCCTGTTCAAGGATGATTTCAAGAGCTTTAGCAACTTCATCGCCGCTCTTTGACCGCAGTGGAATGGCATATGCATAGCGACTAAAAACACTGATTGCAAGTAGAATGTACTTGTAGGGGTGATTGTGACGCCGTTGAATCTCGTCCAGAGTCAAAAGATCTGCTTGTAGTATTTGTAATGGGAAAAAGGCTTTAGTTTTTCGATAGTGATTACCACGAACTCTACGATAACGATGTAGAGTGTAACTTGATTCATTCTGTAGATACTCTGCCGCCCGATTCTTTTCAAGTTCAGTGACTTGAGCAAGTGTGGTGGGTGAACTTAAACTTCCCACTGCACCAATATTCTCATAAACATGTTTCAATGCTTCAACCATTTTGAACGTAAACACGTCGTGAAGTGTCCACTGCCCATTTGCTTACTAACAGGTGATGGTGAGGGGGATGCAGTGATATTAAGACGTCTTCGCTTGACTCCCCCACTCATAACTCTTGTCAAATCATTGTTTCCACTTGGCGTGCTAGTAGTAGTAGTATTTTCCGAACATGATTTAAAAACATCTTTTGATATTTGACTAAATTCCTTTAATCGTTTTAAATATGTTTATTGGCAATAAGGCTTTTGGGGAAGTTTGATGAGTTTAAAAAAGTATGCAGGTGACTGTCAAATGATACAAGTTTTTTATGACTCGTGACCAAATCTGATAATAAATCAAGCAGAATATAGGTCTTGCCATGGATTACAATCTGATTCCCATTGGCATCAATTTGAACATGTTCACTGTCATTGAGATATGTCAAGAGTCTTTTACACTGTTCACGATAGGAATGTGGCATTAGATCTGCAACACTTGCGATAACTTTAGACAAATCTTCTTCTTCTTCTTTTGGTATTACCGATGTTGATGATGATGATGATGATGGAGTCATTTCCTTTATGGATTCAATGACATTTACTTTGAGGGGTCTCTCACCAAAGGGCTTGTGTTTGTCCACTCGGCGAAGTGCATTTTGAAGCAGAATTAATTTTTCATCGTCGGCAATTGTCTCATTGTTAATGAATTTATTGAGATTGTCCTCAAAATGTTCCTTTGGCGAAAGGGCGAGTTCAACTGGAGTCAATTTATAGGGTTTGGCCATTCTCTCTCTCTCTAGAGAAAACTGTCTACAAGCCCTGCAATGATTGGCAGTAAAAGTGTAAAGAAGTAACCACCCGCTTAAAAAAGTCATTTTCTTTTAAAATCGTTTCCTTTATTTTTGCTTGCCGCTGATGCTAGGGAGCGTACAAGGGAACGATGTTGCTTTGTCTGTTGTTTAACACCTTCTGGCAGTTGAACATTGCCTTCGGTTAGATTTAAACAAAGTTCAGATACGAGATTAATGAATTTTCTGTCGACACCATGTTTAAGTATGGCCTTCCTAAGTCGTGGTTTTGAATTACCTAGGACGGTGAATAAATGTCGATGTTCATGTAGTTTCTTCAGTGTCATGATTGCAACTAACGACCTTTTTTACTGTTCACCGGCAGATATACAGTAATTTCATTGTCAAAAATATTGGTGACTACACGCAGATCCTCGGGTGTGTTCTGATTCAGGTCCAATAAAATATATCCGTAGGGTTTGTTGGTAGCCTGATTGTAGGCCGAGAGTAGGAATTTCGGTTCACCCGGATACACCTGTCTGTTTAACGTTATGACGGAACTGGAATCACGAACAACCCTGTAGATGATATAGTAGGTGCAATTCAAAGCAAGCGTTCTCATACACTTGCTCTGCTGAAACAGATTGTGTAGAACTAGGGTTACGGAGATCCGTTGATGATGAGATCAGACAGTGGACAATTGTATCATCTCCTGAGACCATTCTTCAATGGACTCAGCCAGATCGTCAATAATCAACCAAGAGTTTGATTCAATACTGTTGAAAATGTCAAGTCCATGTATGAATTTCGTGTCTGGGGCAATAGTTTTTATTCTATCATAGGATTCTTTCCAAACACTGTAGCAATAGTAAATTTTAGTTGGATTTTCTAAAAACATTTTGTCACGATTTTGAATTATTTTTGTTAAAAGTGTCGTTTTGCCGGACATTGATGGTCCACATAGAAACGATCTGAATGGTGTTTTAAATTGATACATGTTCCCTTCAACAGTTCACCTAGACAACTAACTGTAGACTATAGCTGTCTAATGACTAAATAATTTCCCTACTACTACTACTCCGTTCAAGAATAATAAAAATGAGAAGAAGAAGACGAATAAAGAACCATATTTTCTTTTATTATACATAAAAAAGTAACAACACTTAAAAAAAATACTACATTGAAAAAAGCACATTAAACATGAAAAAAAATACACTTTTTTTTAAATTTATTTATAATAAAAAAATACAACATTTACATGGGCACTAGAAAAAAAACACTTTAATAGATACACTTTTTTTTTAAAATTTATTTATAAAAACATACAACATTTAATGAATAA
>JAQQPU010016541.1:0-15231 GCA_029168905.1 Artemia sp. Kazakhstan ARC1039
ACAATGACAATCCTCCCCTCTTGTATACTCCACCTCCCAGTCCCCTTTATATATATATATATTAAGGGGACTGGGAGGTGGAGTATACAAGAGGGGAGGATTGTCATTGTTGTACTGTCATTGGAAGCATAAATACTGATAAAAATTTGGAAATAATTGAACATTCACAAGCAGTAAAAAATGATTCACAAATTAATGTGACAAACAAAAAAATACAACAGTTCAAAAGTATGGCTTAAGGGAAAAAAGATAAAAAAAAGAAGCACATATCCCTATCTTTCCTATACTTGAAATGGTAAAGTTTTATTGATTAATCTGCTAACTAAACAATGAACACGTTCATACTTTATATCTTTCGACATTCTTTCCAAAGATACTAATTCTTCACCTTCAAAAACATCCCACCTCTCCTCTAATGGGGTCAGATGAAGCTCTGATTAGCAAATTTTAAAAGAATATCAGCAGGTGCAGTATATTATTACAGTACAGAAAATTATGCTAGAAAAAAAAGCATTGAAAAGTACAGTGTTTCCTTCATAAAAGGTATCTTGGCACCGAAATACTAATTCTTATTTCATTAGAGTCAGGAAACTCTGTTAGTCTACTTTTCTGACTTGCTTCAAGTATGACTGCATCTTAACACTTCCTATCTAATGCCTGGATACAGCCTTAAGATCTAATTAGGTTTCCTGGGGCATAGTATAGGCTTTGAGCTCATTCCTGAAAGCTCAACTACTGTTTTGAGATAGCAAATATCCCCTCTACTAGACTGTCGCTCCTATATTTTATACAGCCAATTTCCAATCCAATGCTTATATCTAGGCATTAGGGAAGAAGAACTGGGATGCAGTTAAACTTAAAGTGAGCCAGAAAATTGGATAAACACAGTTTTTCCAAATGTAATGAAGTAAGAATTGGTAGTTGTAGCCTACAACAAGATTTGGTAATAGTCTCACACAGTGGCTTTTCTGAAGGAAACAAAATAAAAAAATAGTAGTACAATTCAATTTCTTAATAGACCCTATTTCTAAATATAATGTTTGGTACTCTGAAATGTAACCTGCTGCCCTCCATACCCTGATGGTCCTAGATATAACTCTAAACAATACATTTCTCTGTTGTTTTTATTGCTTGTATGTTTTTGTTACTGTGCATTTGCATTCTTAGCTCACCAGCATCACTAATACATTGTAAAAGAATTCCGATCAAATGGATAAATAGATCTTTTAAAAATGTGGCTAAAATTCTAGATGAGGGGCTTTTGTCTATCTTGAAAATTGTTGAGCAAGGTGAACAAAACTCAAAAATGAATCCAGAGTCTCAATGATCCCATGGGAGAATATACTAAAGTACTGTACCTACCATCCCCTTCCAATTGGTACTGATCTTTAATGACCTTTTATCATCTTTTTGTTACAAAGTAGAACCTAGAGAAATATATGAACTGCTCAAATAAGGCACAAATAAATGTATTTTGAGGCCAATGCCTTTAGTCATGATTTATAAGGTTTAAAGATTTAAACATCTGTTTCTTAAATTTAAGAAAAAATCTTGATAAGGTTTAGAAGTCTGCTAAAATACTTAGAATTGCATGCTCAAAAATTCAAAAACATGCTCATAACCAATGAAAAAGAGACTAAAAACCCAAACTATGGTAATATACTTATCATCAGACTTTAGATAGATATAACCTATCAGCTATGCAATTTTCTAAGTCCTAAAAATACAAGAAGGTAGATATAACAGCTTGATTATAGCTTCAAAAGTATATTTTAGGCCTATATTCGCATAATTCAGCCACTTTCCAAGATACTGAGAAACCATTCAGCAGAATTTGAATAATAATGAAAGGAAACACAAAATCTGATAATAGAAACACCCTGCAAAAAAACAGTCTAGCAGAGGCACAATTCATTAAAATGCTTAGGAGAGCAGTATATTTTTTCAAAATCTAGAAAGGATGGGGGGAGGGTACAATTAATTCTAGTTTAGTGGTTGGCCCTCTCAGAAAGAAACACTATAATATTTTAAAACTATTTAAAACAATATTAAAATACTTATACATACCTACTTACTTATAATATACATACTTACTCAAGACCACACTCCTTTACTTTGTATCCCAAGCCCTCCTCCCCAGAATGTCAAAATATATAGCCTAAATTATATATACTCCATAAATTTTCCTGCTGCTTGTTAGCAGTCAAAATAATTTGAAAATAAGATTGGGTATATATAATCAGGATTAAATACTTGCACATTATGGAGGTGGGGGCAAAGTAAAGTGATGCCCTTTTCGGAATGATATTTGTATTGGAAGTATTTCAGAATTTTTGAAAAGTATGAAAAATGTGTTCTGCCAATCCCCCCAATTGAAACCAATGATATGTTTTTCTGAAGAAACACTATAATAAAAATAAGGTAGGCTACCATTCTGTTTCTCAATTCATTATCTTCTCAACTATCACAGTCAAGTAAAATTCTTATGCCAGGTGGTAAAATCCAGTTAAGGGTCTTTATACTATCTTGGAAAGGAGTATATTTAGGTAAATAAAGCTCTCAGAAATGTGTCAAAGCCTTAATGTATCCCAAGTCAAAATATCTCCTGGGAAGATATTTTGAAGCTTCTGCTTCTACCCTTCTCTATTCAGAGGATAATGACTTTTGTTTTCTTTTAAAAATCTTATGTTACAAATGTGAAACCTTGCAAAACAGATTTATGGCCCAAATGAGGCATAAGAAAACTGATATGAACTTCATGACTTCACTCAATTTGAATTTTTAACGTTTTAAAGACCTCTAAATCTATTTCTTAAATTTAGGAAAAAACCCTTGACATGGCTTAAATTTACTGATATAACAGGAATTACATTTTCAAAAGCTAATCAAAAGAGATTGTAAACTGAAAATTAAGGTGAAACATTAAGTATCAAAATTCAGATAGGTAATTGACCTGTCATGTATGCAATCTTCTATGCCCTAGAAATCAGAAAAGTGAAGACATAGTGGCAGGCAATGCCTTTCCATGGTGCGTTTTAGGCCCTTGATTCATCTCTAAAAGTTTTCATTCATCTAACTCAGCTGTATTTCAAAATGGCCCTAAACTAGAACTTTACCCCCAAGATTCCTTCTGATGGGGTGTAGTTAAACTGAATTGACTGGAAATTTGGGTAGAATTTTAGTTTAGTTACTTTTTGATAACTTGGAAAGGGGTTAGGTTAGAAAAATGAAAATTCCAGGGATGGGTCTACAGACTAAAGTATGTCCCAGGAAGGTATTTTTGAAGTACCTATCTCTACTTCTTCTCTCTCTAGAGGGTAGTGGCCATTGATGACCTTTAAAAAAATCTTTATGTTATGAAAATGAAACCTTGTAAAATAAATCTTCTGCTTAAATGTAGTACAGAAAAACTGTTTTCAGCTGCACAACTTTGCTCAATCCTAATTTCTGAGGTATCAACCAGATACCTCACAAATTAGGATCTGGTTGATTTGAGTCTTCAACCAGAGTTCAACCTGTTAACACCTATTTGGTTTATGCCTTTCTGCATTAAATTCAGTTAATTCAGTGACACAGTTGATTAACTGTAACCTTACTTCCGGATTTTGCCACCAGCCATCAGGTGAATTGAACTTTTTTAACCCTTTATATTAACCAACCAAATAACTAAAGGACAACCAATTCAGTGACAAAGTTGACTAACTGTGACCTGAATTCCGGATTTTGTCACCAGCCATCAGGTGAATTGAATTTTTTTAACCCTTTTGATTAATCAACCAAATGACTAAAGGACAACCAAAGGACTTTAAGAGAGTGTGTCCTGAGTGTAGATTAAGGGCAACAATCAATTGCCTGGTATGTTGTACATGCAACTCTTCCATTCATGAGCAATGTGCGGGGATAGAACGTTCCCAGTGGAATAGGAACTGGTTATGTTTGGATTGTTCCTCGAAACAAAACATCACCAAAAATCAAGAATATACCACCCCTAATTCTTCGACAGCTAATGACACCCCACGACGCCGATTGTCAGGAATAAATTCTTCAAAAACTAGCGATACCCCTCGACGCCGATTGTCAGAAATAAATTCTTCCTTAATAGAAATTTTAGATGATATCAGGTCGTCCCCCCTTGCCCCGACTTGCCAAAGGGATGGTAAAGCTTTCATTGCAGCCCATAGCGAGTGTCAGACTACTCCCCTACCAGTATTAACCAGTGTTGCCAGTTGCCAGACTGATTTTCTGCTAGAAACTAAAAATGCCAGTACCCAGACGGATTTTGAATATAATTGTGAGCCTTCTAATGATGCCTCCTGCCAGACTGAAAATTTTCCTTGTGGCAATTGTGATTCCAGCCCCCTAAGTGACCCTTCCCTTCCCTCCCTTTTAGTGCTAAAAAAAAACTCGAGTTCGTTACCAACGAAATTTCTACTTTCATTGATCTTAGGGAGAATATAATTAAGAACACAGTTAAGTCTGTGAATACGAATAAAAAAAAAAAAAAAACACCAATTTGAAACCAACTGCAATTCAATCCAAAAACAACAACTCCCAACACATGAATATTAATGAAGCAAGTGTCAACTCAAATATGAATTTAATCGGTCACCTAGTTCCAGAGGTCAGTGACAGCTTAAATGAGAACTCAATCAATATTCCAGATCCAGAGGTCAGTGACAATTTAAGTGTGAACTCAGCCAATATTCCAGTTCCAGGGGTCAGTGACAACTTGAGTATTATTAGTAAATTGGTTCCTGAAGCCAAATCAGGGAAGATTTCTATTGCCTGCCGTTTTCACTTGGCCAACAAGTGTATAAAAAAGAGTGATTGTACCTTTGTTCACCCCTGTATGTCTTTTTTAACTACTGGTCACTGTAACGACAATTATTGCTCCCTTTCCCATTCCAAACCCTGCCATAAATTTCAAAGTGGCCTTTGTTTCGAAACTAAGTGCATGTTATTACATTTGAAAAACAGGGATTATCGTGCTATAGCCAGGCGCAGTAAAATTTGTAATAGTTACAAGTTCTCAATCAACCCAAAAGCGGAGCCCCCTTCATTCAATTAATAAAATTAGCTCATCAGCGCATACTCTTCCTTTTTTATCCCAAATCCACCCTGCTCACTCAAAAAACTTCCACCTTTACCACCCAGAAAAAAAACTCCATATTCCCAGCAAAATCCCTTCCCTCTTAACACTCCAGTTAACCCCTCCCAAGTTGCACCCCCTGAAAATACCACCATCTTATTTCCCTCCCTTATTTTCCCGCCTCCGACCCATGCGTTTAATCCCTCGTGCCCAACCTACCAGGGTGACTCAGGTCTGAGACCTTTTGCATTTAATAATTGTCTTGTATTAAATCCTAATTGTTTGCACTTCCCGACAACTGAAAACAAGTCGCACCTTCCTCATCATGCTTCGGCTGTATCCTCACCCTCCCCTCCACCTCCAAATCCCCAAGGTAAATCCTTCTCTTACCCTACTTCTCCGCAGCATCATAATATTAAATTGAAACCCCACCCAGGAAATTCTCAAACACACCAAGTATCCCTGTCGAAATTCCCCAATCGGTTTGTTTTTCCCAAACTTTTAGTTACTAATGCCGAAAGTCTTAATTTTGAAAAGCTTACTGAACTCAAGGTGCTTTCAGAATCAAATCTAATCGATATTATAGCTATTACGGAAGTACAGTCCCACGACCCAGGGTCTCTGCGCCTGACAAATTATTCAGAGTTTATCAAACTCCGTCCTTTAGATCACCCACTTGGAAAAAAGGTGGCAGTGTTTTGTTCTTTACTAAGAGTAACCTTTACCCAAAGGTTATTCGAGTCCCTAGTTTATCCGAGTACGATGAAATCCTCTGGCTAAGTATTAGACCAAAAGTTCTCCCTCGTCCATTTAATATTATTGCAATAGCCGTTTTCTATTACTCCCCAAATCAAAATATCGAGTCAAAACGTAAATTCATCCAGCAATTGCAGACAAGTGCTGATTTTGTTATTTCTAAATACCCCAATGCTGGTCTTTTTTTAGTTGGCGATGCAAACGACCTTAAAATGGATTCATTTTGCTCCTCACTTAAAGTTAAGCAGATTGTTAAAATACCTAAAACTCGGGGAAATACCTCTCTTGATGTTATTTTAACTAATATGTATAATTTTTACAACCCTCCCTCGCCTCTGCCTCCATTAGGTGGGAGTTATCATCTTTCGATTCTTTTATCCCCCTCCTCAAATTTTAATCATTCTTTCTCAATAACTTATGGCAGTTATCCCCCTCTTCAAAATTCTGGTCTTCTTTCTTTTGGTATGTGGCTGAATACTGAAGATTGGTCCAATGTTTATAGTTTAAAAAATATTGATGAGAAAATGGCTTTGTTCCACAAAAAGCTAATTGACAAATATCAAATTTGCTTCCTGGAAAAAAAAATTTAAAAATTGCTCCAGTGACAAACCCTTTATTAACCAAACTATAAAAACACTAATTAGAACCAAATTGAAGCTTTTCAAAAATGGTAAACTAGATGAAGCCAATAAACTAAGAAAATCAATTAAAAGAAAAATTCGCAAATTGGCACGAACGTACTACAAAAATAAGGTCGAAGTATTGTTTACTAATAAACCAAAAAACTGGTATTCTGAGGTTAAAAAGCTGTGTGGCAGGAGGCTTGAACAGCTTAACTTCAATCTACCCGAGTCCCCTGATATTACTGCCAATAATCTCAATAAATTCCTTGCTTCCATTGTCCAGAGTCTTCCACCACTGTCTGACCAATTACCATCAGGAGCCCTTTCCCCTTCTTTACCCACTGTTTCTCCGTCTGAGATAGAAAGAAGAATTCAAAAACTAAGAAAGACAAGTATTTGTCCTTTGGATATCCCCTTTCCTCTTATCAGTGCCTTCAGTGATTTCTTGTCTAAGCCCTTGTCTTTCCTGTTTAACAAGATTACCGAGTCTGGGCAAATTCCTACAATTTGGAAACAGGGTTTCATAACCCCTTTGAAAAAGAAAAACGGAAAGCCTGGTTTTGAAGGCGTCCGGCCTATTACTCTTACTCCTATTTTCTCGAAACGTTATGAAGGTTTACTTGCAGATTGGCTAAAGGAAAAAATCTTGCCTCTTACTGACTTGAAATAATTTGGGAACCTAAAATCCACCTCTACTTCCCATTACCTCGTTTCTCTTATTGATCACATCGGGAAAATCCTTGAAAAGCCTAATTCCTGGCTAAATTTAATTTCCATCAACCTTCAGAAAGCATTCGACCTTGTTAACCACAATATTTTAATTGAGAAACTTGTCAACGAGTTCAATATTAATCCCTTACTGGTGAAATTAGTTGCCTCCTTCTTAACAAATAGATCGCAAGTTGTCAAATACCAAAATCATTATTCAAATCCTCTCCCTGTCCACAACGGCATACCCCAAGGTCCCCTCCTTTTTTCAGTAATGATCAACAGTCTTGCAAAGGAATTTCCTGACCGATGGAAATTTGTTGATGACCTAACGGTTGTTGAAACTTGCTTCAGAAATTTAATAAGTGACCCTATGAGTATCCCCAATGAAATTGGAGACGAGGCCCTAGACTTAGACATGACAGTAAACCCCTCTAAGTCCATGATAATGCCCATTTGTTTCCTCAAATCCTCGCCCTATTTTCTTAATCCTATCCCTCCTGAAATTTCTGTGTCCTCATTTAACTACTTGGCGTCACAATTTCTTCAAATTTAAAGTGGGATATCCACGTTAATGACATCATCCATAGAGCTAATGTGTCTATCGCCCTCCTTAAGCTCCTAAATAAATTCAGCGTCCCCCTTTCCCACTCCTTAAGAATTTACACGTCTTTTTTCCGTCCGCATCTAGAATATGCTTGTCCAGTTTGGCACCCTGGTATCTCTCGCAAAGAATCGGAAAAAATCGAATCAATTCAAAAAAGGACCTTGCGAATAATTTTCAAAGAAGGCAAGGTGCCGTACTCTCTGCTCCTAAAAAAAGCTAGTCTGAAAACCCTGGAGCAAAGGAGGGTTTCGTTGTGCCTCCATTTTGCAAAAAATGCCATAACAAACCCTCGGACAGCAAGTATTTTCCCCAAACGTCACTCCCCATCCAGAATACGGCCGCCTCGAGCTGTTTCTGAGCCCATCCCTGCTTTGTCCCCCATTTGCTACATTACTTCCAGATACGAAAGAACTTTTATCCCCTTCATTACAGAGAAAATGAATAAAATGCCTCAATAGTTTCTTTTTTTCCCTCTTTTTTGTTTATTAGCTGATGGTACAGCCCAGGTTCTTGCACTCTTTTGCTTGCCCCCCCCCCTTTCTTGACCAGTTTTTATTGTTTTTAACTCTTTTATTGATTTACTGTAGTTTAATTGCTGACACTTTCTTAGTATCCCTTTTAATTTAAATGCATTTATGTCTCGCTCTAAGTTTAGTTTGACCAGTTTTTAATGCATTTATGTCTTGCTCTAAGTTTATTTTGACCAATTTTTTTTTTTTAATGTTTTAGTTGACTTTTTACAGTTTTAATTATTGACTTTTAAATGATGTTCATTATGGTTTTCTCTATTTTATTGTTGTTCTTTGCATTTTTAGTGTAATGATTTATTTGTTGTCGACTCCAAAATCCGAATTCAGCCCTTTGTGGGCTTGTGATAGCGATTTTTTTTTTTAAATAAATATCTTATAAATATCTTATATCAAAGATCTCTAAATACATTTCCTAAATTTAGAAAAACCTATTGATATGGCATAAAATTCTGCTTAAATAACAGGAATTGCAGGTTCAGAACTAAAACCAGAGAAAACAAAAACTAATAACTGAAAATTATTTTAAAAAGTTGTTTTGTCAAAATTTCAATAAGTAAACTTCTAAGACTTAGAAACCAGAAGAGGGTTGATATGGAAGCTTGATAATACCTTCCTAGAGTATGTTTTTAGCCCTGGATTCATTACTGAAAGTTTCATTTTCATAACCTAGCCCCTTTCCAACATAACCAAAAGTAGCTAAACCAGAATTTTACCAAAATTTTTTTAACTGAATTTTTATCAAATGAAGCATGCATTTTTTTTATTATGCTGATTAGTTCAGAAAAGGCCAAGCACATCTGTTGCCAACTTTTGGATGTAATTTAGCTATGTTTATGTCTAAGCATTGCAGGTTGGGGGATGCTATATAAATATATGCCTATAGGAAGCAATTATGAACATCCTAAATGCTTAGGAATAACTAGAAATATACTGCAATTAAGCAAGAATGTTGGTATAAGCCATGAATTGGGGCTAATGAGAAGAAATCATGTTAAGAGAACAATTCTTACTTTATAATATAGAGAAAAATTGAGGTTACCAAATTTTGGAAGTGATTCTACTATAGCTTACCCAGGGGCACCATTTCAGGGGGCAAGGCGGGTGATTACCCCACTACTAATTTGGAGAAAAAACTATTGTATAGTCCATAACCCTTGACTATCTGGATATGAACCTTTCTCCCCTCCCCCCCCCCAAATAGAAATGCTGGAGTGACTCCCCTGAACCTACCCCCAACCATCCCCTGATGTTCAAATAGGGGACTCCACCCTTTCACTATTGGAAAAAATTACTTTATACGCTTATATAGAATGGTACTATCCAATCTCCTTATAATCAAAAACACTTTGTTCATCTAGATGGGAAATTTCGTCGATCTGTATAGGAGAAATCTATATTTGCCAACTAGTTGACAATAAATGTTGCCCCAGCAAAAATTTCCTTTTCCAACTAGTTGACTAATAACTTCTCCCAAGCAAAACTTATTTTTTCCAACTAGTTGACTAATAACTTCTCCCCAGCAACATTTAAATTTGTCAACTAGTTGACAATAAATGTTGCCCCAGCAAAACTTCCCTTTTCCAACTAGTTGACTAAATTTGTAAATTTGTAATTTTCTCAGAATGTGGGGCTGAGCTTAGGCAACAAATAGGTACTATTTGAAAGATATGGCTTTAAACAATTGTTTGCCTGTTATTTCAAGCAAATTAATGGTCCTATGTCAATTCTAATTTTTTTGGTCAACTTTCTTAAGACCATAGGCAGGCCTGCCTTGTTTGCCTCTCATTACAGGCAATCTAACAGTCTTGTGTCAATTTTAAACTCTTGGTCAACATGCCTGAGATTCTAGGCAGGCATGCCTTTCCAAAAACTAACAAACAAGTATGTGTCCAATAAGAGTCATGCATACTCCTGCCATTTACCTGTGTCCCAGCCATTTAAACATTTGCCTCTTGATTACTTGGACTATCTGTCTTGGTTTTTCTCTGTCTACAATTAGCCATGTGTTGATGCAACCTTTTGTTAGCATCATAGTTTGTAGAGTTTTTTTTGTCATGTATCTGAATTTTCAATTGTGTGTTTGTGTCCTTCTTTTTCTGCTTTTTTTTCTTTAGTGATTACTCCATCTACTGTACCTTTTGTACCTTTTTTTGATGGGCAATAAATGAATAATAATAATAATAATAACCTATGCAACCTGCAAAATATTTGATAACTTCAATTCATACTTTGTTTGTTAGACTAATAACTTCTCACCAGAAAAACTTAATTTTTCCAACTAGTTGACTAATAACTTCTCCCCAGCAACACTTAAATTTGTCAACTAGTTGACAATAAATGTTGCCCCAGCAAAACTTTCATTTTCCAGCTAGTTCACTAATAAATTCTCCCCAGCAAAACTTAATTTTGCCAACTAGCTGGAAACAAACATTGCCCTAGAAAACAATTCATTTTCCAGCTAGTAACTTCTCCCCTCCCAGGAAGTTCCCATTTTCTTGGAATATTTCTTTATGACATCCTCTCACCCTAGACAAGGACAACTTGCTTTCCTTTTAGCCCTAGACAGTTGGCAAAAAAGGAAAATCTTTGGCAATTTGTCATCCTTCATCTGCAGAATGTGCCCTACCCATCTCAACCTTTCTTTCATTATAGACCTAGAAAGCAGGATTGAACCATATTTTTTGTAAAGCCTACTGTTTGAAATATGATTAGTCATCTGGGTACCTAGAACAATCTGTAGGCAATTTCTAAGGAAAACATCTAGCAAATTGTCATCCACTTTTTGGAATTTTCTTTTGTTTTGTATATATTGATGGGATCATCAGGGAGGGAGGGTTGCTTTGTTGTAGGATAACAACTAATATATGGAAAAAGAGCATGAAATAAGAACATTGTTATTTTTATTAGCATACCATGTTTTTTGAGAAGTGTTGCTAAACAGAAATTTTACCATTATTTAGAAATTTGACTAATTTACCCTTCTATTCTTAGAGATGTATGCACTCACAGTTTCAAGTAGCCCAGCCTATAACAAATAGGCCAGGGTGAAAGCCTATTAAAAAAAAATAAAGTTTTGTTGGGTAGAAGTTACTAGGCCTAGTCAACTAGTTGGAAAATGAATTGTTTTCTAGGGGCAATGTTTGGATAAATATTTACCAAATCATATTATTGAGTTAGGAATAAAATGAATACACCATTTGATGCCTTTTTTTATGCTGATTACAAATATAATAATAATTTCTATTGGAAATGAATTTCAGCCCCCCCCCCCCAAATCTAACCTAACCCCCACCCCCATACATGCAAATATATATCCTGAATTGACATAGGCTATATAGGGGGGAGGGGGGCTAAAATTCATTTCCAATAGAAATGATTGCTATATTTGTTATCAGCATAAAAAAAGGCATCAAATGGTAGGCTATATTCACTTTATTTGAAACTCAATAATATGATTTGATAAATATTTACCAATGTTTGTTTCCAGGTAGTTAGCAAAATCAAGTGTTGCTGGGGAGAAGTTATGGTAAATTTCTACCAAATCATATTATTGACTTACGCATAAAGTGAATATACCACTCAATGCCTTTTTTTATGCTGATTACAAATATAGTAATCATTTCTATTGGAAATGAAATTTCAGCCCCCCTATATATGCCAATTCAGGGTATATGTTTCTACATCCTAACCTAGCCCTGAATTGGCATATATAGGAGGGGGGGGGGTTGAAATTCATTTCCAATAGAAATTATTATTATATTCATAATCAGCATAAAAAAAAGGCATCAAATGGTGTATTCATTTTATTCCTAACTCAATAATTTGATTTGGTAGAATTTTACCAAAGTTATTAGTCAATTGATTGGAAAATAAAAGTTTTGCTGGGGAAATATTTCTTGTCAACTAGAATAGGTTAGCAAATAGCCTATAGATTTCTCCTTATAGGGATGGGCAAAATTTTCCAACTAGCCTAGATGGCAAAAATATTTTTAATTATAAAACAATTGGATAGTACCTTTTTATATAAGCTTATAAATTATTTTGGTAAAGTTCTACGAAATCATATTATTGAGTTAGGACTAAAGTGAATACACAATTTGATGCCTTTTTTTATGCTGATTACAAATATAATAAGCATAAAAAAAAGGCATTGAATGGTCTATTCACTTTAGTCCTAACTCAATAATATGATTTTGTAGAACTTTACCACTATTTTTTCCAATAGTCAAAGAGTAGATATCCTTTAAATAGGCTGAATAGCCCAAACTGTATTCTTGAGTTCATCAGCATTGATTCAATTTACAGGAAAACAGACTGATGTATGGCAAAATACATGGGATATATATAATTTGGGTACAATTTTGACACATTAGGTGTAAGCTATAGTGGAATTGTTTTCAAATTTGTTAAGAGCCTGCAAATTTTCTGCATATTAGGCCTATGAAGTTTGAACTGTTAGTAAAGTTCTACAAAATCATATTATTGAGTTAGGACTAGGACTAAAGTGAATACACCATTCAATGCCTTTTTTTATGCTGATTACAAACATAATAAGCATTTCTATCGGAAATGAATTTCAGCCCCCCATCCCCTATATAGGCCAATTCAGGGTTAGGTAGGCTATAGCCTATATAGGGGGGGGGAGGCTGAAATGCATTTCCGATAGAAATGCTTACTATATTTGTAATCAGCATAAAAAAAGGCATCAAATGGTGTATTCACTTTAGTCCTAACTCAATAATATGATTTTGTAGAACTTTACCGAATTGTTTTCTTACCATGTTTCCTTCTCAATAGCCCTGATTCTAGGTTTATACATAATTTTGTTATTATAGTTTTAGTTAAAAATAAAAGCTAACTAATTTACCAAATACTACTGATCTTAGATTTTTTTTTTCCTTTTTATAGGCTAATATGACATTTCTTCTTTACGATTATTACGAAATTAACCTACAAAGCAGCGCTACCTGATTGATCAAAGTCTAACTTAATTTGTGAGTTTGCAGACAACTAAATTTCGAGCCATAGCAACTAAAAGTTGGCATTGTGTTTCCTAATGGTTACATAAAGAAACAAGTTTTTTTTTAACTGAAAGTAAAGAACAACCTTAAAACGAACAGAAATTGTTCCGTATATGAAAGTGGCTGTCCCCTCCTCAACGACTCCCTCTTTATGCTAAAGTTTTTTATTGTTAAAAAAAAATAGAGTTTTGAGAAAGTCAAACTTTAGCGTAAAGAGCGAGTTGTTGAGGAGGGGACAGCCGCTTTCATATATGGAATAATTTCTGTTCGTTTTAAGTTTTAACGTTGTTCCTTACTTTCAGTTAAAAAAACTTTTTTTTTTATTTAATTTTTGAACGTTTTTGAATTAATGTAGGTTTTGATTTTGGCTCACCCTACATGAATAATTAAAGCAAAATTTGCATATTTATTTTACTTTTATTTGGTTAAATGGCTTTCTCAAACTTGTTTAATTTTATTTACGAACGTTGTTATTAGTAATAAATAGCCTATACGTAACTTGCGAATTAACTTACTTAACGAAATTCTATAATCATATATTTTTAATACGTATATTAGGGGGTTCGCCTTTTAGTCAATGCCTCGCTCTTTAAGCTAAAGTCCGAATTTTGTTCCAATTCTTTAAAAACGACCCCTTAATTACAAAGGCCGTTATTTAGATTAAATAGCTCTTATGAAAGTACTAAAGAAACTTTGGCTTAAAGAGCGAGGTATTGACTAGGGCGTGAACCCAATCGTATACGTAATACTTTTTGTTTGTTTTAAGTTTTGATGTTGCACCTTATTTTCAGTTGAAAAACTTGTTTTTTTTTATATATTTACTTTCTGATCTTTTTTTTAAATAATGCTGGGAAATCCGGCGCCCCCTTCATAGCAATGTCCCTTCCCCCATGAAAACCTCCGTCATGGAAAGATCCTCTCACATAACCCCCTACCCGTACACCCCCCCCCCCCACCACCAGAACCCCCCCCCCCCTGAAAACGTCTGTATACTTCCCAATAACCAATACTATATGTTAACATTTGGTAATGTTCATAACTTTCAGCCCTCCCCCCGGGGACTTCGGGGGATTGAGTCATCCTAAAAGACATAGTTATCATATTTTTGACTATGTTGAACAAAATGGCTATCTCAAAATTTTTATCGGCTGACTTTGGGAAAAAAATTAGCGTGGGAGGGGGCCTAGTTTCCCTCCATTTTTTGGTCCCTTAAAAAGGGCACTAGAACTTTTAATTTCCGTTCCAATGAACGCTCCTACGATATTCTAGTACTACTGGGTCGAGACGATCACCCCTGGGAAAAAAAAATAAATAAACAAGCATCCGTGATCTTTCTTCTGGCAAAAAATGCAAAATTCTACATTTTTGTAGATAGGAGTTTAAAACCTCTACAGTAGGGTTCTTTGATACGCTGAATATGATGGTGTGATTTTCATTAATGTTCTTTAACTTTTAGGGGGTCTTTCAACCTTTTTTCGAAAAACAGCCAAATTTTCTCAGGCGTGTAACTTTCGATGGGTAGGACTAAACTTAATGAAACTTATATATTTGAGATCAGCATTAAAATCTGATTCTTTTAATGTATCTATTGGTATCAAAATCGAGAAGACTCCCGAAAACTGCCGTTTTTGGCATTTGGCTAGCCTCGCTGTAGCTTGTAACGTTTTTTTTTGTTTCTTTCTCACTTCTTATTTTGTTTTTTTCTTGTTTTTTTCTTTTTTAGCTATCTTCATTGTTAAGTAAGCATTGGTGGCTCACAAAAGAGGTCACTGATATATACATATCTAGTTGAGGATATATAATGGCACACTAAAACACTTACAATGGAAATATGCTTGAAACTTCGATGTTAATTTGGGCAAGGCCGTACCCAGGTTTTTTTCTGGGGGGGGGGGGG
>JAQQPU010016542.1:3486-18677 GCA_029168905.1 Artemia sp. Kazakhstan ARC1039
GATGCCCTCCAATCTCTTTTGACTCTTAAAAAGTGAACTAGAACTTTCAATTTCCAATCAAATGATCAATATTAGAAGTTAATACAAGCATCTCTTCCATAAGACCCATATATACCCACAGGGCATGACTTATATCGCCTGCCCCCGGCCCCTGGTGGGTTGTGTCAACACCGGAATCTTCGTTATATAATCTTTCAACTATTTTTTACAAAATAGCTATCTTAAAATTTTTATTGGATGCATTTGAGAAAATAGGGTTTAGGAGGGGGGGGGGAGCTTGTTACCCTCCAATATCTTTTGACACTTAAAAAGTGAACTAAAACTTTCAATTCTCAATCAAAGGAGCCCTCTCTGAAGTTTATACGACAATGTTGTCTATACAAAACCTTATATGCCCCAGGGCATAAGTTACAGCCCTTGCCCTGAGGGCTGTGGGGGAGTTGTCATCCTCAAATACCTAATTTCCAGAACTTAAAACTGCGTTTAATAAAATGGCTGTCTCAAAATTTTGATTTGATGTGTTTGGGGAAAATGTGGGCGTGAGAGGGGGGTTAGTTGCCCTCAAATCACTTTCGACAATTAAAGAGGGCACTAGTCCTTTGAATTTTCAATTGAATGAGCCTTTTTTGAAGTTTCTACGACACTGCCTTCTATAAAAACTTTATATGCCCCAGAATTTAACTTAAAACCCTTGCCTTGAGGGTTGTGGGGGAGTGTCCTCCTCAAAATTACATTTTCTATCTGGAAATAAACTACGCTGAACCAAATGGCTATCTCAAAATTTTGATTGGATGTGTTTGGGGGAATGATGGGCGTGGGGGGGGGCAGTTGCCCTCCAATTATTTTCGACTATTAAAAAGGGCACTAGCCCTTTGAATTTTCTAATCGAATGAGCCTTTTTTGAAGTTTCTACAACAAAGCCTTCTGTAAAAACCTTATATGCCCCCAGGGCATAACTTAAAACCCTTGCCCTGAGGGTTGTGGAGGATTTTCCTCCTCAAAAACATATTTTCTATCTGGAATCAACTACACTGAACAAAATGGCTATCTAAAAATTTTGATTGGATGTGTTTTGGGAAATGATGGGCGTGGGGGGGCCTAGTTGCCCTCCAATCACTTTCGACCATTAAAAATTGCACTATATCTTTGAATTTACAATTTAATGAGCCTTTTCTTGAAGTTTCTACGACAACGTCTTCTATAAGAACCTTATTTGCCCCCAGGGCATAACTTAAAACCCTTGCCCTGAGGGTTGTGGGGGATTTTCCTCGTCAAAATAATGTTTTCTATCTGGAAATCAACTACGCTGAACAAAATGGCTATCTCAAAATTTTAATTCGATGTGTTTGGGGGAATGATGTGTTTGGGGGCTTGTTGCCCTCCAATCATTTTTGACTATTAAAAAGGGCACTAGAACTCTTGATTTCCAATCGAATGAGTCCCCTTTGAAGTTTCTACGACGACCCCTTCCATATGAAGTGCCTCTGGGAAAAATAAATAAATAATAAAACATTGGAGCCGTATGGCCATATTAATACGCAACGCTACGGCGTTGCCTCTGATTCATTGTTTTTCTAAGAATAGAAAAAGAGACCACATCTCTAAAACTAGATATAAGATTGTAAACCTAAGAAATTATGCCACGCAAGCATAGAAAATTCAGTGACAAGAACTGAAAATCAAACAGTAGTTTTATGAAATTTCCCAAAGCTAGTCAAGAAAATTGAACCGGAAGATTATTAAATTCAACAGTAGGCTTGACAGATTCAACAAAGCTTTTGAAAAAATCAAATAAAAAAAAATCAAGAATTCAACACTGGAATTAGGTAATTCAGAAGGCTTGTTGAAATGCAACTTATTCACTTATCACCAAAGTAGGGATTCATTAAGAATCTGAAAATGAAACATGTTTGTTCTTCAAATAATTAAAGATCCATTATTGTAAGACAAAATCCCTCCAGTTTAACTTTGAATAACTTGAAATTTCAATTCAGGTTTGTAAATCCAATATTTTTGTTTCTCGACATGTTCAAAATTCAATAATGATTTGAAAATCCTAACAAAGTTTCAAATATTCAAATTCAACGATTTTCAGCAGTTGAAATTCAAAATTTTGTTGATAAACATTAAGAAAATTTTGTTGACCCCATCTACCCCAATGTTATATATCAATGAGCCCTGATTTTAGTGAGAACCAAAAAAGAAAGATGCTTGTTCAGTATTTTTTGTTTTCGACACTTAAAAAAAGTGGGCATTTCTTCAACTTCTTTGCTTTCAAGCTTCGACATTGTATCAATGTACACAAATATTCATGTAGAAGCAGCAGAAACTCTTCTAGAAAGAAAGTAATTAGGAACTTGAACTTGATTAGTGGTAAAACAGATTCGAAAGTTTCTGTAATTCGGCATTTAGTAAGGTTGTGCAATAAGCTCTCTCATTTTGTACAATTCAGAAAGGAGTTTTTCAAACAAGTGATGGTTTACCTATGGATGGCCCCATTATCTCCGGTATTAGCTAATATTTTGTGGAAAATATTGAAACAATTGCGTTAGATTCATATTTTTTTAATGATAATTTTTGGGGCCGGTATATGCATGATATAATTTCAGTATGAGATTATAGAGAGGAGTAGTTAAAAGGATTTTTGGAACATCTTAATTGTTTGGGGGGTGATTTAAAGTTTACTTTTGAATTGGAAGAAAATGGGAAACTTCCTTTTCTTGATATTTTTATTTAAAAAAATGAAAACAGTCTGAATTTTAGAGTTTACAGAAACCCGTCTAATAACAATAGATTTATTTCGTATAGCTCTGTTCACACTCGCCAAGTAAAAATAGGTTTGATCATTTCCTTAACGGACCAGATCCTTAGTATTTGCTATCCAAAATTTTTTAAGGAGGAGTTGTCTTTTTTAAGAAAAATAATCATAGGTAACATGTATTCAGAGCGGTTAATTAACCAGACTGTTTCAAAAAGAAGAAAATAGTTTCTAAAGATTTCTAAGGAAGTCTTGGAAACAACTCAGGAGAAGGATATTTTTGATCCTTACCATATGTGCCCGGGCTAAGAGAAAAACTTAAAATAATTTTACAGAGTAATGGTCTAGAGGTGGGTTTAAAGAGTAATAATTCTTTGAGCAGTTTTCTAAATACTGGGAATGATCTAACTTCATTAGGGCAACAAAGTGGAATCTATCAGATCCCAAATACTTGTGGAAGCTTATATGCGGGACGTACTAACTAAAATTTCAAAATGAGATTATTACAGCATAAGGACTCAATTTTTTCGGCGTTACACCAAAATTATAAGCCTGAGGATTTCACTTCAGCCCTTTCCTTTCGAAAAATATTTTGAATTTTTCAGACCATTTTATTTTGTTCGATAATGTTTCTTTGGTTTCGAAGGACCAGGGCTTAAAGCACAATTTTCACGAAACTCTTGAAACTAAGAAAATTTTATTCAAGAATATGGCTTTAAATAGGGACTCGGGGGAATTTGTTTTGAACTCTATTTACGATAGTTTATTAAAATCAGACAGAGTACAGGTCATTCCACCCAAGATGATTAACCTCTATCCAAGTGTTACTTCATTCAATGCTAACGAACCGGTTCCGGGAAGGTCAAAAAGACTTCTTCTGTTTATGCTTTGGAAAGAATAACATTATGCAGTAAAGAATAACAATATGCAGTTTTACTTTATTTTGTATATCAATTATTGTTTTTGATTGTTTTCGTTTAGAATAACTACTGATGACGGTCACTGTATATGTGACCGAAATATCTAGTATTTTTGTGAAATTTATCATTGTCTTTTAAAAGTATTTTATCCCTATTTGAACTTTTATTTATTATCTGTGAAGAATTACTAGTTTGATAACAATGAAAAAATGAGTTTCAATAATATATTCAATATTCTTTTAAACACTCAATAGGATATAACTTTTATTTAAAAAATAAAAACGACAAAATAAAGAATACTAACCATGCTAGCAGTGTCCTGATTGCGTATCTGTCCTTTTCGTCCACTATTACTTGATCCATCCCTTTTGTGCACAATTCATTCATTTTTTCTAAATAATTATCTTGAAATAATGCATCTTTAAATAAGTCATTTGAAATAAACAATTCATAGTTACAGTGAGTTGACTTCGGGCGAGTGGAATTCACATAAAGATAGAAAAAGTGAACGGAAAGAGAATCACAGCACCCATGGTTAGTAAGAAAGTTTTTGATGCTCCCAGTCACACGTTCCTTTTGGGTAACACGCTTTCCTTCCCTTAAAATGGTCTTTTCCATCATTTTGTACTCTTGATCTAAGGGGTTATCACTCAGTTCAAAAGCTTTAACCTCTAAAATAATGATTGACGATTTTGTTATCAGCAAAAAATCGCCAAACTCTTCATTCTTATTACTATCTTGAAGGCTGTAAAACACATAAATATTGTGTTTTAATTGTTCCAATTCACAGTAAACTTTGTATTCTGCTTTAAACCCACGCGGACGTTGACTTCCAATTTTTCCGATTGGATTTGGAAGTAAAACAAGTCTGTCAATGTCAAAGAGACTACTTTTGCCTATATACTCCAACAAGCGCAATTCTGCCGCCTGTAAAAAAGGTCTGGGGTTTTGTTCTGAAGAAAGCTGTATCTTCTCACAGCAGGAACACTCAAATACAGTGTCGTTAAAATTCATGTTAAGTGCCTATGCTAAACAATTCACAGAATAAAAAATTATTTGCAGAAAGGATATTTTTACTTTAATTGTTAACTAAGTTCTTGGTGAAATTAAATTTCAGAGTGGTTACTTTTAACCTTTAAGCATAATTAAAACTGTTCTTCTTATCACCGATGTAAAACTTATCTCACTGAAAAGAAACTCAATTTTATTTTGTATTTTTATGATAAGAACTGAAAAGAATTTACGTCAACAGAATAGCAATTTTAAAGATTTTTTCGTTTTTACTTAGAAGATGGCGCAAACTGTATTGTAACGATAAAAAACCTATCTGACAAGTGCCAGGCAGTTCAGAAACGCTATAATTCGAAACCAATTTTCCAAAACTTTCAAAAAAATTTTGTAAATTTCCTGGAATTTTTACTCAAAACTCATTAACAAATGGGTCCCCAAAAAAAAACAACATACAAATCGCCATATAATGCTAACAAAACAAAACTGCATATAATACCAAGAATATCAAAATAGGTCCTGACGCATATTAGCATGTTTGGGATGACCCAAAAAAAGGAACACTTCAACTACTTATACACTAATACACTTCCTCAGAGAAATAATACTCTCTGACTCCTCCTCTCCTCCCCCACCCCTACTAAACAATTGATCAACATTCTAAGGATAATATATTCTTTTTTACAGGGAACTTAAAGGAATTCAACACTCATACTATATGATTCATCATGCTTCCTTTCATATACCGACAATCACCTCAATCAACACACAAATAAATTTCTCTTTTAACACTTACAAACATATACTCAATCCCAGATCAATCACCTTATCCGTGTCTACAATACTGGTTAAAACAAATACATCGCAAAGAAGCACAAAATTCCTCAAGAACCTTCTTACCTTTTACTTCTGCCGGAAGCCTGTTCCAAACTTCAGGACCAATAAACCTAATAGAAAATTTAGATCTGGTAGTAACTGGAACCGGCGTTCTAACTAATTCAATATTTCTAGTTTTATAACTATGGTCCCTTTCATTAAAAAGTTTCGAAAAACATGCAGGTAACAAATTAGAAAAAAATTTATACATAAACAAATTTACATAATATTTAATCAAACCAAGGAATGGAAAATTTTTAATTAGTAATACCTCGATCTTACTGAATTCTGGGACAACTCATTGGTCAAAACTTTTACAGCTTTATTTTTTAACACACGGAGCGGATACAAATGGCTAGTGAACGTCGACGACCAAACTGTAACACAGTACGGCAAATATGGATGAATAAGAGAAAAATATAACATTCTACTAACCTTTTTATTAAAAAAATTTTTAGCTTCCGCAGAGCTCCAACATTTTTGGCTAATTTAGTACTTATAAATGTAATATGATCTTTAAAATTTAGGCAATCATCTACCATTACACCAAGATACCTTACTGTGCTTGTCCGTTTTATGCTTCCATTTACTAACTCAACTTCTTCAATCCATGGATAGTAATTTGCACTTCTGCCATATAACATGAACATTGTTTTCTTCTGATTAACAAGCAGTTTGTTCGCTCACATCCACCTCTCGATTATCACTATTTTTTGTTTCATGTCATTTTTCAAATCCGCTTCTGTTTTCTCAGCCATTGTAAATTGAGTATCATCAGCAAAACTTGGAAGTATTGCTCACACCGGGCCATCAATGTGCTTTGGAGTTGACAGCTGTTTGAGGCATCCATTTAGATCATTAATGTACACAAGAAATAATAGGGGACCCAACACAGACCCCTGTGGCACACCGCACTTTATTACCGTCTCTTCTGACAGGACTGTGCCCAGCCGTACTCCTTGCGTTCTTCTTTCAAGAAATAAAGCAATCAATTTCAGACTTTTAAAACGAATTCCAGCATTTTCAAGCTTAGCCAATAAAATTTTATGATCAACATAGTCAAAAGCCTTTATAATATCTAGAAAAATTGAACCCATCTTTAAACCTGAGTCTAAGCAATCGTTAACAAATGTTGCCAAAGATAATAGAGCATCTTCTTTAGCCATATTTTTTCTAAAACCAAATTGACTAGAGTGAAAAAAACATTTTTTTTCAAAATAATCTATCAGTCGTCTATAAATCAATTTCTCAAAAATACGAGAAATCACTGGAAGTAGAGATATCGGACGGTAGTTGTTCATATATTCCTTATCACCTCCTTTATACAGAGGACTAACCAAAGTACTTTTCAAGCAATTAGGGTACACTCCAAATTCAAAACATTGATTAAAAAGGTACAACAGAAGACTATATAAAAATGTGTAAATTTTTTGAACTCTTTGAAAGGTTATAAAGTCCATTCCAGCTGCCGATATTTTCATACTTTTTAAGATATCCTCAAGTTCAGGCGATCTCACTGGTTGAAGATAAATGGTTGTATCACTTCCTACAGGAAGAAAATTCTGGTATATACCATCACCATTTATACATTCCACAAATGTCGATATTTTTAGCCCTACTTCTGAGAAGTGGGTACATAAGTTATTGGCTACACCACTATCCGACTCCCGCGGCAAATTACTTGTAGTTATTGGTTCATTATTTGGGCATATTACCGACTTAATCAGTTGCCAAGTTTTAGCTGGGCTTCCTTCATAATCTATAAATTTTTGTGCATAGTAATCCATTTTTGATTTTCTTAAAAGACTTTTTAACTTTCTATTAAATTCTTTATATTGTTCTTGATCAGATGCTGAACCTTGAGTCGCGCACCTTTTATACATCACTTACCTTTTTTTCATTGAGGCTAGTAATCCTTTTGTAATCCAAGGTTTAATTGGCAACTTATATCTTTGCTTTGTCTCTTTAAACTCCAGACACTCTTGGAATAGTAATTTATTTTTTCTTACCATTTACCAAATTTGGTATCAATACCTGTACTATCCTGAAGAAATTCAAAATCTGCACTTTTAAACTTCCGCTTAAGCTTCAAAAGCACATTTCCATCCATATAAGGCATCTTTGGCACACTTTTATTCTTGGGGTTTGGATCAAATATTCCAGGTACAGATATTGCAACCCCAAAATGGTCAGATGCATTATTAATAACTACTGTGGGGCATAAATAATTCACATTTACAAAAATATTATCAATTATAGACTCTGAAGTTTCTGTCACTCGTTTGCATATGTTAATTGCAGGATAAAAACCAAAACTAAACATGGTGTTAACAAAATGTCTTACCTTACTATTTCTATCAGCCATATTTCAATCAATATTAAAATCCCCACACATAAAACATGGTACTCTTGCACTTGGTAACTTTCCCAAAAATTCATCAATCAGTTCGATAAACTCCTCAACATTACCTGAAGGTGGTCTATAAATTACTACAACCATAAACTTATTATTTGCATTACTCACATCAAGAACTATAGACTCAAATTTCATTTCCTAATTAACTGCTGAATCTGACCTAATCTGTACACTAAAACCACTTTTTACATATACAGCTAAACCACCATGTTGGTGTAGTACCCTATTTTGCACATACATATTATAACCTTCTATTTCTAATAAAGTAGAATTATAATCCTTAAGCCAGGTTTCCGTTAGGGCCAGGATATGCGGCTCTGTTTTAAGACATAGCTCATCAAGGAACTCATATGATGTGTTTATCCCTTGAGAGCTCATGTTGTAGGCTTTCATTTCTCTCATATTCTTCCAATCACACATCTCACACAAAAAAGCATACCGAGAATCCAAACATCCAACATTCTCACTTATATCATAGTCCCGATGCAGAAAACCATCTATCAATCCACACACATCCAGTGGGCTCCTTTCAAGTTCTCTCAACCTACTGGTTAAATTAATCATTATCAAAAATAAAATATGGGCAAGAGAAAGTCAAAGGAGGAGTAGAGAACCATATTTTCCACAAATAACTTCTACATCTTGCAACATCCGAGGACGTATTAACTATCATAATAAAGTAAACATAAGAAACAAAAAAAAACAAAACAAATAAAAAAACCGGTCGATATGTAAACGCATATCAAATCCCAAAATAAAACTCAGTGGGCCTAATATGGCTCGAAAATTCATTTATAAGCAAATCAAAATTTAATAGCCTTCATAATTAATAACTTTTCATACAACCTCTTAAAAAATTAATTTCCAAACACTTTAAATAACTAGCTCAAAACCACTATTTACATTTTTAACGCTTTGAACCATTCAACCTTTTCAACGTTACCCGCAGATTTAATAGAAAGAACCGGCGGTACCACGGGTGGTATCCAGCATTCAACACCTCTCTCCATCAAATATTTTCTTTTCACCACCAATTCCTTTCTAATTTGGCGCACCTCTCTACTAACATCATCACTAATAAAAACTGGTTTTCCAAACTGCAAGTCTTTTCCTCTTAATTTCTTTGCATTTTTTATTATGCCATATCGGTCTTTATAATCTGTAACTTTGATTTTGATAAAGTTACTCGCTTCTTGTACCACTGAAAATGAAGGAATATTCTTCACTTCTATTTCTAATCCCAAATTCAGCACTTTTTGATGGTATTTTTTGCATCTGACAATGAATCAGTCCTCACCTTCCAAAACAATATTTTGTTTTTTCTTTCCGTATGCTGCAACACAAGAGATTGATTTTTTAATGATGTAACTTGTGCAAATAAATCATTCACGAGTTTATCTTGATTTTCCATCTTAGAATTCAAAGTATCTACCCGATTATTTTTTTCTCTTCCATCACCTTCCACATGAGTGCATCTTTCTCCCAATTCACGAACAGTTTTTTGCATATTTTGCACATCAGTCTTCACACTATGAAGGGACTCTCTAATTTCTTTCATGTCTGATTGTAAAGTTTCCAACAGCTCCAAAATTCTTACAATATTTTCTGCATTTCTTTTCTCACATTCCTGTCGTAAGCATTCACCACTCGAATCCAGAATAGAATCTTCCGGCAAGGCCTTTTCTTCCCTTTTTGAGTTTTTGTGGTTTATCATTTGATTTATCACCACTCTCATTACCACCGTCAGTTTTTACTTTCTTATCATTTCTCTTTCTCCCAATTCTCATGGACGATTACGGCAAATAAATTTCGAAAAAAGGCAATCTTCAATCAATATATGTTACACGGTTCAAGCGTTCTTTATATTTTCATATTTACTGTGACATTTGGTTACTATTTATTCGTTCATTTCACTGACCACTACTAACCCACTTCATTAACTATATTAACTGAATGATTGCATAACCACAATCTTTAAAATACTGGTACAATTTTTTCAAGCTCATTCGTTACTTGTGTAATCAGATATTAGCTTAACATATTTCATTCATTCCACGCCAAAATCATTAGGTTCCTTGTCTATGTTTATCACAGGTAAACAGGTTATCCGTGATATATAATCAGATGTAAACAGGTAATCCGTGAAATGTACTTTTTATTTAAGATGTTAACTGTCAAAAGTTTGAATGAAGACTGATTATCACAGACATAAGAAACACGTCATTCCAGTAAGCTAAACATTGGAAGTATCCTCACGTGCAATAGGCTATTTCTAGAATAGATTAGTCAGTCCAAAATATTGGAAATATCCTGCTGGACCAGGTGTCTGGGGCGTTGTTCTATTAGATGGAAATTGATCTTTCGAGTCCTAATGAGGACTAAAATCATTAGAATATAGTGGACCTCCGAGAAAATTGCACTGAAAGAAAAACAAGTATTATGTAACACCCTACGTTTGTATCCTCCTCAATTAAAAGCAGGGGATTCCTTATGGGTTCTGACGAAACGATTCACGTGAGAATGCGTCATCCATAAACATTCCTCCTTACATAAGAACTAGAGAAAAAAAAACCTTGAAAGAAGTAAAAAAATAAAAGAAAAAATGTCTTTGAAACAAAAAAAAGAACATCATGAAAGAAAAAAATTCGTTGAATGTTTCAAGGAAAAATTAAATTTCAAAAAAGTATTATGTGACAGTGATGTGTGCACTGTAAAAGAAAATGTCTTAGTAAAATTCCTTTGCCTGCCGCTGTCATTACGTAAGACCCACGTGTAAGCTGTCTTTACATAAGATGTGTGCTGTCATTACGTAAAACCCATTAATTACGTAAGAGCATGTCTTTGAAATCTAGGGGGGGGTATGCGCTCGTATTCCACAGGTGCGCATAATAACGTTTCAATAACGCCCTTAAACCGTACTTGCGATGAGGGGTGACGAAGAAAAGAGCAGTCCATATGGGCCCGGCGGAAGTGCCTAAGCCCAAACTACTACTTATATGAATCCAAAAGGAATAGGACGTTATCAGTGCTTATTATCTATTTCAATTTCAAATAAGAGAATCGGAGTTTCAATTAAATACTGGAAACAAAAATTATAATCAATTAAATGATTCCCGGAAGAGATCCCTCTTTACCAAATTCCATGACCAAACTATAATCAATTTGGCATATTTAGCTATAGTGCAATTATCATTATAAATACCACTAAGTCTGATTTCCTTTTCCAATTATTTCTTTCTCATTCAGGGAATTATATTAACTGTATACCTACCTTCCTATTCTTCAATGATTCGATTTCTATCCTATTTGCAGAAGTAGAGGGTGTATTCATTTCCACTTTTGAGTTTTAAAACAAGAGAATCTAATCTTAAACTTATAGATTTTAGGAAGTTAAAGCACCTTATATATCAGAGAAAAAAATTGACCTGAGCCTATGTGGAAAAACAGGAAACATAGAACATTTTTCAATTTTGCCATTAACAATGCTCATATTTTTACTTGATGATAAAGTTTCAAAGGCAGTACATTTGAAAAATATTAATGTGGAACTTACTACGAAGTGTAATGGACCCCTATTTTTCTCGTTTTTCTTATGTTAAAAATGAGCATGGATTAACTAAAAAAAATTATTTGCTCAAAATAAAGAGTAAATTTGACACTTAAGACAAGCAACTTAATAAATTATTTTTTTCCGAATTATTGGGGGGGGGGGGAACTCCCCCTTGCCCCACCTCAACGACACCACTGGTCTTCTGAATATGTGGAATTGGCTGTTATTATGTTCTCTAACTACGTGACGAAAAGTGCACGGCCCTCCTTCTGAAGGTATAGTGATTTTCTGCAAACTCCCAGCCAGAATGACTAAAAGTACGGATTGCTTAATTGGTAATGAGATGAACGATCTCGTGGTGATTATTTGCCTAAAAATTATAGAGATCATATTCTGAAACAAGGTTTCATACTGCAGTTCTACTTCTTGCTAAGCGCGCAGGGTTGCCACCTCTAGTGATTTACCACTATTTCTAGTGATTTTTTATACTGCCTAAACAAAAAAAATCAATAAATCAGCACATATTCACTATACTACTGAAGAAAATCACTAAATCAACCAAACTCTCACTCAAATCTAGTGATTTGTTTTTACAACGGCTGGCAATCCTATAAGTGTGTCAAGCAGTCAGCTCAGAAGAAAGCTCACTGTCAGGATTGCCATCCTTAATTGGAAGAATTTACTAAATCTGAGAGGAAAAATTTACTAAATCGCATCTGTTTTTACTAAATACTCAGAAAAAATATTTGCGCGTGCGGCTACCGCCGCACGCGTACCATCAAGCATCGATTTTTACTATAGGAGGATAATCAATAGCATTTCCATATTCTTTTTTCCTTTTTTCTTCTTTTTTTTTCTCTTTTTCTATTTTCTTTCGTTTTCATTGTATGATTGGAAATTCAATCCAAAAAGGATTTTTGAATTGAAATTTCAAAAATACTTTTTTTTTATTATTTAGATGTACTATTCCAGGGGCGGTGTATCCAAGACGTCAAACAATAGTCTGGAATCTTAGTACCTGGAAATCCTGCTGGTGAAGTCTGGCTTTAAATGTACCAAAATGTTAAAACACTAATTGGGATGGTCTTTAAATAAGGGAAAAGCTGTTTACAAAAATTTCCGGCAAATTTTAAAACAATTAATTTAGAATTTTTTTGAACTGAATTTTTCTGGATTCTCTCTTGTTCGTATTCAAGGGAATCAAAAACCAGTAGAATCGATGTCACTTCAAAACGGAAATGATGTAATCGGCTACCGGTTAGTTGTAAAAATATGTAAATTAAAAAGTACACCTCAAATTGGACTAGGGCTGCCAAGAAAAAGAAAATTTATATAACATACAATAATTAATTTTTAAAAAATAACATTGTGTCAATATTCTTCAGGTCAGGCGAATCATACAAATTGAAAAGTAAGAAGAAAAATATGTAGTCGTAATTAATAAAAAGTCGCACTTAAAAGGCATTAATCGACCTAGGCCTCATTCGAATTTAAAGTATCCACTAGCGTCAAATTCTGACTGAAGGGATCTACTTGTTTCCATTTCTTGATAGCTGGAGTCAAATCGCTGGGGGTCACCCAGTCATGTACTACCCGTGACGACTTGAGAACAAGTTGCTTCGTTTTCATCAGGGAGGAAACACTCGAGACATTTAGCCTATTCCGGCTTTTAGTTTTAATGACCGACAAAATCAAGAACTGTCTTTCTGCTCCAGCACTTGAATGGGGCAAGCTAAAGAGAGTCAGAAAGAACTTGGGCAAGTATGGAAAAAGTTCGTTTCCAGTAACGTCTTTAAAAAGGGACAAGGCTAACTAACAAACGCAGCAGTTGCTATGAGAGTCTGGGAAAATTATCTGAAAACAAATTAAGCCGGCATACCAGTACTGACAGTAAATAATTTGCCTTTCAAAGCGAGTATCAAGAAGAAGCCGAGAGAAAAGTAGAGATTTTTAAACGCTAGGGTTGACGCGAAATCGCAAGAATGAGAGCAATAGTAGCCATAATATCTAACGTAATCGAAATCAGATTCTGTAATGAATGGACCCTAATTTTTCCCTGAATTCATGCAAAATAAAAAAGTTTTGTTTACTACAAATCAAGACTTTTTACTAGATTTCGGGAAATTTATTAGATCCTCTAAATTTACTAGATTTTTTTTTTACTAGATCTAGTAAAATCCTACTGACGGTGGCAACACTGCTTATTGTCGGGGACTTAAAATGCATTTTGATGGATGGAAAGTGTTCTCGCGTGCAACTCATCAAAAGTATGTTGGCGAAATCTATTACCGTTCTTTGACAAGATTGTGTGACAGAGTCAAATTTTAGCGTAAAGAGCGAGGCGTTGAAAAGGAGACAGCCCCTTTCATATACGGAATAATTTCTGTTCGTTTTAAGTTTTAATGTCGCTCCTTACTTTCAGTTAAAAAAATTTGTTTTTTTTATTTAATTTCTGAACATTTTTGAATTAATGCAGCTTTGATTTTGGCTCACCGTTCATGAATAATAAGAATGAAATTTGCATATTAATTTTGCTTGTTTTTGCTAAATGGCTTTCTCGAAATTTTGTTCTAACATAACTTACGAAGTAACTTACGTAACGACTTCTATATTTGTATGTTTTATTACGTATATTAGGTAGTTTACCTCTAGGCAATACTTCGCTCTTTACGCTAAAGTTCGAATTTTTTTGAATCACAAACCCCTGAATCACAAAGGCCGGTTAATTAGAATAGATAGCTCTTTTGAAAGTACAAAAAAACTTTAGCGTAAAGAGGGAAGTATTGACTTGGAGCCGAACCCCATCATACACGTAATAATTTCTATTTGTTTTAATTTTTAATGTTGCTCCTTACTTTCAATTGAAAAAACTTGTTTTTTTTTAATTTAGTTCCTGATCATTTTTTAAATAATGCTGTGCAATCCGGCGCCCTCTTCATAGAAATGTTCCTTCCCCCAAGGATACATCCTCCATGAAAATATCCTCACCCGTAACCCCTTAGTAGAGTAAGAGGTACCATTTTGCCTAGACTATGTTCCATCCTGTGTTATTTGCGGCATTTACATTCCCTGGCAGCTTTCCATGGTTGATTACCAGACTAATTAATGCTATTGATGTCAATTGAATAAGGAATTATACAAAACCTACAATACAGGTTTCCGGGCCAACCAGGTATGTTTCTGGGCCAACCAGACGGGTTTCTGGTGGGTATAGAATTTGAGAGTCGATAAAGTAAAATTATGTCACTATTCTAGTTTTTTTAAAAACCGGTATTGCCTATAACTTAATAAAGGGTTAAGTTGATTAGCGATTACGAGCGAGGATAGTACGAATTGCTTGTGAAAAACCCGGATGAATTAGTTGAAAATAAAGTTTTAACAAGAAATGTCTGAAAAGTAACGATAGAATGACATTGTGACTTGACCTAGCTTTACCTCTCCGACGTGGTCTGTATAATACACAAGTAACGTTTGAAAAGTATTGTCAATTTAAAATAGGATCTAAAGTTCCCTTCGTTCCTCCATTTCTGAGGGGCAGGGGAGGGTAGGAGAGGGGGAGGGGAGTCAATTTTGGAGGTAACACATTCTAAAAGTTGGCAAGGTTTTTGTTTTTGATAAGAATTGCACAATGAATGTACGTCATGAATTCCCCCTCCCCGTGCT
>JAQQPU010016543.1:1232-19270 GCA_029168905.1 Artemia sp. Kazakhstan ARC1039
CAGGGTATTTTTTCACGATTAAAAAAATAGGAGGATAAATCTTTTGAAAGTAATTATTTACCCGAGGCTACATTATCATTACCTAAAAATATTCTATGAGGATCCTGTATTGTGCTGTAAAACTCACAATTCATAACTGTTCAATGGCCGTGTTAAAATATTTTCACTCAAGAGTTGAAAAATGCGTGCATTAATCCCCCCTCGCCACCTTAATGGATTTTTCCGTCTCCTTCCATGATCCAGATTACGCAAGATAACCTACTGAACGGTTGATATTTGAGTAGTATTTGCTCTCAACACAGTGGAAACAGAATCAACTCAATTTAAAAACCTATTTTAAGTCTCAGAAGCTGATACTTATAATCAAGCAAATGATATTTGAATAAATAAAGGCAAAAGGTCTTTGATAATATTCTCAGAATCGTTGGTGGTGCTTCACGGTACCCAAACCAGAGAAAAGAATGTAAGCTTAACAACCTAAGCCATTTTCCTTTTGTCTGGAATGCCAACCAAAATGAAAGCATATGGGATATACAAAAAGCTTAGAATATCACAGACAACAAATAACATTATCTTTAAGTACCAAAGACAGTGACAATGAAATTTCATTGTCTAAATCGTGAAATGGAAACTTATCGAATTTATTTTTAAAACTTAGGAAAAATCGAGAATTGAATTTCGTAAAAATGAGTCTTCAATTATGCAGTTTGGGAGCAAAACCCTAAAAAAAAAAGAAACATGACAAAAAATCTGCAAAATAAAATGAACACAAAAAGCTGGCACCCAACAGCTCAAGAAGGTTCACTTAAACTTGTAATTCCCGCAAGACCATGGGTTTTCCCGCATCAATCCGGATTTAGATGTTACGCCTTGATGTCTTCAACCATAAGCAACCCAGAGTCAGGGTCTTTACACTTTAATGTTTTAGCTTTCCTATGGAGGTGTGGTTCTCTTTTAGAATCAACTAGTAATGTCTGAATTTTGTGGGACATTTTATTAAATCAATTAAATTAGTTTTGCTTATTTATTTCCACAGTTCGACATAGCAACAGCGAGGAAAATATGACTCAGTCTTAAAAAGTTCAAAATTTTGAAACAACTAAAAGATAAGTTGTCTAATCAAATGCAAATCACATGTAAATAACACAAAAAAAACAGAAAGAGAAGAATGACAGGTTTAAAAACAAGGTTAAAAAAAGAGACCTGGGAAAGAATTTCAATTTTGTGGGACATTTCTGAAATGAATAAAACTAGTCTTGCTTATTTATTTCCGCAGTTCGATGTGGCAACAGCGAGGAAAATATGACTCAGCCTTACAAAGTTCATAATTTTGAAACAACTAAAAGAAAAACTTAAGATGAACCCAAGGGGACGTAACAATGCATTTATTTGATGGTCTTGGCACTATAAAGGTTCTTAATACATCAATTCATTATGTGTAAAACACTTTATATACCCTTAAGATGAGTATATAAAAGATTCCCTTATAATTTATTATAATATTTATAGCAAATATATCATACTTTATACATAATATATTCTTATAATATATAGTAAATACACCCTTTATAATGGATAAATTCAGAGTTCATTTATTCAGCAATACATTAGTCAACAATAAATAATCCCCAGTGCACAGAAAAAGCACATCCCCCTTCCCCTTAAAGGCTGCATGGCAAGAGAAACAGAGAGGAGAGAATAAAAATAGGTTCAAAATTAATCTTGAAATAACAAGCACTCTGCAACTCACTGATAACTTTAGTGCGACGTAAGAAACTGAACTGCAACACTCGCACCTTCAAAATAATAGAAATCTGATCAGCACAGGCCAACCCCCAGACAACTACTCCAACTTCACATTATCACATTATAATTATAATAACTAAAATAAACCAGAAATATATCAACAATAATAAATAAAAAGTATACAATTTACAATTAAACTGAAATTATTGTTTTGACTCTATAAATAAAACTCTTCTGAAAGGAAATACAACACCAAGTTCTGAAAGTCCCAAACAAATTACAACCTAGTGCCGGAGCTGATGACGAAATCCATTCCTTTAAACTTGCGATTACCAAATTTCAGTTGGTACAAACGCACCGCATAGAAGGAATTCTTGCATCAGTAGCATTTTGGAGGGAAAATGACGAAAAGTTAGAAACAGAAGCTGAACTCTTGAAAACAGCTGGCAGTTGCCCGTGGACTAAAGAGAAAGAAAAATATAAACAGGATGCGAGATACACAGACCGAAGATTTGTAAGAGGCTTGTTTAAAGACAAATTCTTGTTTTCAATAACTTGTCTGGCCCTCTCGTGGACAGAAAAAACAAGCGTGTAGAAGAAGAAAAGGTAGACATCCATATTATTGAATAAAGAGAAACACACGAGAAAAAAGGAGTTTAAGAATGCGACCAGGAAATGAATGTTTAAGCTCCCAAAGAGCACTGAGATTCTTTGCCACCTTCAGCTTGATCAAATTATTATGGTTTTTAAATGATAGATTTTCATCGACAGGAATTCTAAGAAGCGCACAGATCCACCATCAGGTCTAGAGATGAATCCTCGAAAATTCCAGGTTTCTTTTAAACCAGGACAAGATTGAGATACTCTAGAAAAAAAGAAGTTTTGATTTTGACTTTTGTATACAAGATTTAGTATGGGGTGGTTCACCTAAAACCAGGGCACAATACGCTTGAAAAGAAATGTCAAGTTCAGCCACAGACTAAGCTCACCTTTATCGAAAGTGGTTAGGATGCTATCATCGGCGAAAGTCACCAGACCATCGTCAGATTCAGACAATACCTCGAGAATTCCTGATTGGCTTGCAGAGAAATACGACAGCATACTTTCGGTTTACAATTTTAACTGCTAATAACAATTCATTAGAATAAATTAACAGCAGCGTCGGACCTAAAACCGATCGTTGGGGCACTCCATATTCAACCCAATAAGTATTAAGAAAAGATTCACCAATCGAGATGAAAGACATAGCGTATAAAGAAATGGACAGAGAAAAGTGCTAGATCAGACAAGCGACAGCACCTCAATGAGAAAGCAAGAATGGCAGAAGAGGCAGCCCGACGTGGTGACACGAGAGCTGTGTATCGCCTAACTAAAAAAATCGTTGGGAAGACTAACGTACAAGATGGACCAAAAAAGAGGAAAACGGAAGACTGCTAACCGATCCAGATGACCAGAAAAATAGACGGGTGGATTACTTTAAAAGCCTTCTCAACCGCCCGTCCCCTTCTATTCCACCAGATATTCCGGACAGCCCATTTTTGGATCTCCTCATTAATGAAGACGAGCCAGCGGTGAATGAGATCCTTTCAGCCTCAAATAAGCTGAAGAATGGAAAATCTCCGGGTAGTGACCGTATATCTGGAGAAATGGTCAATTCATCGGTCCACGGGTCCCTTTCGGTGTGGCTAGGCTTCTTTTCCCTCCTCTGGCAAAAACAAAAAGTCCCCAAAGACTGGAGAGTAGGAACCATTATTAAATTGTTCAAAAAAGGAGACGCGACAGTTTGTGGCAATTACAGGGGCATCAACCTCCTCTCGATACCCGGAAAACTCTTCTGCATAATCATCCTGACAAGACTTCAAGCTGCCTTAGACCCGCATTTACGCGAGGAGCAACATGGTTTCCGACCAAAAAGATCTTGCGCCGATCTGATATTCACACTGCGCACCATGCTTGAAGAATCAAATGAGTGGAGGCAACGTCTATATCTATTGTTCGTTGACTTTGAAAAAGCTTTCGACTCAATAGACCGCCCAGTACTATGGAGGATCCTGATCTTCTACGGTATTCCTGAAAAGCTGATTCGCCTTATCATGGCAATGTACGAAGACACGTAATGCTGCGTGAGAACCTCTGAAGGAAATACAAGATATTTCAAAGTGATTACAGGTGTCAAACAAGGATGCGTATTGTCTCCATTCCTCTTTATTCTCATAGTGGACTACATATTCAGACAAATTGATGGATATGGGATCAGAATTGCAGGCAGACTAGTCGAAGGTCTCGACTTTGCAGACGATGTTGGATTGATGCAGAAAGATAAAAGCAAACTTCGAGACTTTTTATGCAAGTTAGCCGAAAGAGCCAAGCAGTTTGGGTTACATATCAACGCCCCCAAAACCACGCCCCCACTAACTCACCGATGAATATCCAGCTGGGGACTAAAAGCATAGAGCAAGTCACCGACTTCTGATATCTTGGTAGCACAGTCTTGTTTAGTGGCGATTTCAAAAAAGAGCTGAGAACACGAATAGTCATGGCAAGCTCGGCATTTCAACGACTTCGACCAGTCTGGAGATCAGCGAAGTACTCACTCCAGCTAAAACTTTGCCTTTTCAGAAGCAACATCCTTTCGATCTTGACGTACGCGATGGAATGCTTAAAACTTACAGCTGAGCAAGAACAACGACTCACTGCATATGAAAACAACTGTCTTCGACGTATCATGACGTATTTTATTAACTGGAAGGATGGGATAAAAAACATTTAAATTCGCCACTACACAAACCAGCCTGATGTCGCTGATGTAGTCTGGCAACGAAGATGGCACTATCTTGGCCATGTTATCCGTATGCCAGGATCGAGACTACCGAATACGTTTCTCCAGTGGCAACCAGATGACACGCGTCGACGAGGAAGGCCCAAAAACACGCTTCGCAGGACATATGAGCGGGACTGGAGAGCCCTTCGTGCATTCTTAGTCCCAGAGTGGGAGGACATCTACGCCACAGCTCCTTTCCGGGATGATTGGAGGCTGTTAACGGATGCCCTGTGTGCCTCTGGAGGTGAAGGAGGAGCTAAGGTAAGGAAAGGTAAGACAAAATTCGAAATGAGCCTTTTACCGTGCACCGAAGTGAGAAAGTTTTCCAATAAGAATATGATGTATCAGTGAATCAAAGCCTTCCAAAAAACTGAAAACAAAGCAGCCGAAAGTAGACAAGAATCTGGAGCAGATTAAACAAAATCAATTAAAGAAACACATGCATGTTTAGTGGAATGTCTAGCCTGAAAAATAAACTAGAAATTATGAAAAAACTCTTTAGCCTCGAGAAAACTTAAGAGACATGATAATATGGCCTTTTCAATCACTTTACTAAAACTGACAAAAGTGAGACATGTCTATAGCTAGACGGTCATTCCAAGGGCCACCTTTATAAAGAACTGTATTTCTAGCGAATTTAGGAGCATTTGGGAACACTTCAAATTCAAAATATAAATTTATCAACTTTATTAACTGGGAGCAAATAGACGGTAAAACAAATTTGAGGACTCGTGTTTGTATCTTATCTAGACCTGATGATTTTAAGCAAGCATGGCTTAGATAATATTTTCAATCATAGGCAGCGCAATAGAGCTTCCTAAGTAAAGAACGATGTTGGCACAATGTATTATGTATTTTTTTTTTCCTTTAGAGCAGGGCACTTCGTATCAAAGAACTTGTCGTAGAAACTTCGAAAAGGGTTCATTCAATTGGAAATTGGAGTGGCTTGTGCCCTTTTTAATAGTCGAAAGTGATTGGAAGGCAACTAACACCCCTTCCACGCCCACCATTTCCCGAAACATCCAATCAAAATTTTGAGATAGCCATTTTGTTCAGCGTAGTTGATTTCCAGATAGAAATTATGTTTTTGAGGAGGACACTACCCCACAGCCTTCAGGGCAAGGGTTGTAAGTTATGCCTTGTGGGCATGTAAGGTTTTATAGAAGGCGTTGTCGAAGAAACTTCCCTTCTTAATAGTCGAAAGCGCTTGGAGGGTAACTAACCCGCCTCTCACGCCCACCTTTTCCCTAAACACATCCAATCAAAATTTTGAGATAGCCATTTTATTCAACGTAGCTTTAAGTTCTGAAAATTAGGTCTTTGAGGATGACAAACCCCCCCCCCCCCGCAGCCCTCAGGGCAAGGGTTGTAAGTTATGCCCAGGGGGATATATAAAGTTTATATAGAACGCGTTGTCGTTGAAACTTCAAAAAGTGCTCATTCGATTGGAAATTGAAATGGCTAGTGTCCTTTTTAATAGTCGAAAGTGATTGGAAGGCACTTAACACTCCTTCCACGCCCACCAATTCCCCAAACACATCTAATCAAAATTTTGAGATAGCCATTTTTTTCCACGCAGTTTAAAGTTCGGGAAATTATACCTTTAAGCAGGACTCTCCCCCACAGTCTTCAATGCAAGGGTCATAAGTTATGCCCTGGGGACATATAAGGTTTTTCTTGAAATTTTTGTCGTAGAAACTTGAAAAGGGCTCATTCGATTGGAAATTCAAAGGGCTAGTGCCCTTTTTAATAGTCGAAAGTGAATTGAGGGCAACTAACCCCCCCTCTCACGCCCACCTTTTCCCCATTCACATCCAATCAAAATTTTTAGATAGCCATTTTATTCAACGTAGTTGAAAGTTTTGGAAATTAGGTCTTTAAGGATGACAACCCCTCCCCCCACAGCCCTCAGGGTAAGGGTTGTAAGTTATGCCCTGGGGGCAAATAAGTTTTAATTGAAAGTGTTGTCGTAGAAACTTCAAAAGGGCTCATTCAATTGGAAATTGAAAGGGCTAGTGCTTTTTTTAATAGTTGAAAGTGATTGGAGAGCGACTAACGCCCCTCTCATGCCGACGATTTCCCAAACACATCAAATCAAAATTTGGGATATTCATTTTGTTCAACGTAGTTGAAAGTTCTGGAAATTAGGTCTTTTAGG
The DNA here is from genome assembly GCA_029168905.1 of Artemia sp. Kazakhstan ARC1039. Classification (NCBI taxonomy): domain Eukaryota; kingdom Metazoa; phylum Arthropoda; class Branchiopoda; order Anostraca; family Artemiidae; genus Artemia; species Artemia sp. Kazakhstan ARC1039. The sequence continues at coordinate 7,958 of JAQQPU010016543.1, forward strand.
ATGATCACCCCCTTAGAGCCCTCAGTGCAAGGGTTGTAAGTTATGCCCTGGGGCATATAAGGTTTTATATAGAAAGTTGCTGTAGAAATTTCAAAAAGGGCTCATTGATTGGAAATTGAAATTGCCCTTTTTAATTGTCGAAAGTGATTGTAGAGTAATCAACCCCCCTCTCACGCTCACCAGTTCCCCAACAACATTCAATCAAAGTTTATAGATAGCCATTTTGTTCAACGTAGTTGAAAGTTCTGGAAATTATGTATTTAAGAATGACAAACCCCCAGAGCCCCCAGGGCAAAGGTTGTAAGTTATGCCCTGGGGGCATATAAGGTTTTTATAGATAGAGTTGTCGTAAAACCTTCAAAAGGGGCTCAATTAGTTGGAAATTGAGAGGGCTAGTGCCGGATTTAATAGTAGAAAGTGATTGGAGGGTAACTAACACCCCTCTCACGCCCACCATTCCCCCAAACACATCCAATCAAAATTTTCAGATAGCCATTTTGTTCAGCGTAGTAGAAAGTTCTGGAAATTAGATCTTTTAGGATGACGACCCCCCCTAATCCTCAGGCCAAGGGTTGTAAGTTATGCCATTGGGGCATATAAGGTCTTTATTGAAAGTGTTGTCGTAGAAACTTTGAAAGGGCTCACTTGATTGAAAATTGAAAGGGCTAGTGCCTTTTTTAATAGTTGAAAGGGATTAGAGAGTGACTAACGCCCCTTTCACGCCCACTATTTTCCCGGACACATCCAATTAAAATTTTGAGATAGCCATTTTGTTTAACGTAGTTGAAAGTTCTGAAAATTAGGCCTTAGAGGATGACAACCACCCTAATAGCCCTTAGGGTGAAGGTTGCAATTTATGCCCTGGGGGCATATAAGGTGTTTTTAGAAAGCGTTGTAGACACTCAAAAGGGGTTCATTCGATTGGAAATCGAAAGGCCTAGTTCCATTTTTAATAATCGAAAGTGATTGGAAGGCTTGACATTTTATAGCAAAGATCGATATGGGCATAATATATTTTTTTTCTTTTTTTTTTGTTTAGACCAGGGCACTATGTATCGGAAGAGTTGTCATAGGAACGAAAAGGGCTCATTCGATTGAAAATAGAAAGGGCTGATGCCCTTTTTAATAGTCAAAAGTGATTGAAGGGCAACTATTCTCCCTCCCATGCCCACCCTCCCATTTTTACATTATGTTTAAAAACTAAATGTTGCCTTAAGATTAAATCAAAATGCACTGTGTTAATGCTAATTCCCAATAAGGCATCTCAGCAGTATCCTAAGAGCGACTGAGGGTATTATGCTCAACTTTTTGGGCCTACTTCTGCTCTTAAAATTTAGCCAAATCAAAATAGCTAAAGTGTATCCTCCAAGCTATGCACTTTACTAAAAAAATATAAATGTTTTTACTTTTATAACTTTAATAAATCAAATAATATTAACATTTTGATTGCTAAATATCAGTATATGTATATTAAATGGACAATGCACATTCATTTGTAGTTTTTTCAGTAAATTGTAAATTATGTTCTGGCCTTGGGAAGGCATAGGGGTTTTGAGCCCAACTTATGTTAATTTCTTCTCGTTTTGAGTTTGACTCGGATATTTATTGTAATTTCTGTTTGTTTTGGGTTTCATTTATTTATCGATGTTGATTTGCGCTAGTTTCACGCTTGGTAGATTATTTGATTTTATTTTTGCTCATTTTTTGTTTAGTGGGGTTCTTTACTTTTCTCTGAAAAACTTATTTTGTGGAAAAACTTTTTTTTAATTAATCTCAATAAGAGACACTGACATTCCGATTTCCAGGCACTGATTTCCAATATTTAAAAAACCCGGTGCCAAATTTTTTTGAACTTCCTGTGGTGCTTTCACAATGTCCACATCAATAGCAAAACTAGAATGAAAAAGACTCAGAAGGGAGTGGAGGATCTAGGAGTACCAGGCTATCTTGGGCCCCCAAGATTTTTTCTGGCGCCCCCATTTCTTGTTTTTTTTTTCTTTCTTACTCTTTTTTTAGAGTGAATTTGTTAATTTGGTCAATTATTGGCACCTTTATCATATTGGGCCTCCCGAAAGATTTTGGTCTAGATCCACCCCTGTCAGAAGCTGAGCCTGTTTTATGTGCTAAATTAATATTTTTTTGTGTTTTTCTAGGATTTTCTTCATAGTCTGAAAACTTAGAAAAATAATAATCAAACATCAATTGGTGTACAAAAGACTTAAGAAAGTTCCTATAAGCTTTTCAATCGTGAAGATGCTGTTCATATCCCCACCGCACTCCATTTTCTCCACAAGTAATTTATGCGCCTCCAACTTCTTACAAGACAATACATTAAGCAGCTCAGACGTTTTACGCCAGAATTCATGTGGCAGATAAAGATCAAGAATAGCAATCTTAATTAAATCACAAAATATATTAAAGCGCTGATTTTGGATCCGATTTGGATTCCACTTCAACCAAAAACTGCTCAAGTCTTATGAAATAGAAAAACAAATTGTGTTAAATTTTCAATGCATTGGAGAGATTACTAGGGACCTTTTGGTCTTTATCCCTTGAATCGTGACTTTTTATTAGCTTGAGGTGGTAGGGAGGGAAAGGGACTGTTTCCTGGGTCAAGAAATAATATCATAATTAGCTGATAACAGTAGCTAACATAACTGGGTACCAATATCACCAATTAAGTTTCGATATTGTTATTTTTTTATAATTTTGACAGCATTTTTTTTTTTTTTTTTTTGGTTTAATAATCGAGTGTTTCAATCATAGAAATATAAAAGAGAATAGAGGCCAGATTCTTAAGAATTTTCAGTCAGATTTAGCCGTTAACGCAGAGTCATATTAGAAGTTTAGGGTATGTTCATAGCAGTGGCGTAATTTCGTCAAAATCCTTGGGGGGGGGGGGGGGCAAATTTGAGGCCAATTTTTCCAAATCGAGTAAAAATGACAGTGAAGAATAAAAAATGAGCCATAAAGTACTATAAGGCAAAGATAAATTAGGAAAAAAACTTATCTGTTTCTCTGGATGCTTGAATTATGCAAGCTTATCTTAGTTTTGACAGGATTTTTCACAAAAATTATCCCATAGAAAAATACACCCCTGGTTCAAAGGAGTTCACTAAATTCCTAAAAACTAGCGAAAATCTGGCCCTTATTCTTTTTTCTTTTTGATAGCTCGCTTGAAAACGACTCTTTCCGCAAGCCCCTTTCCCTATGATTTCGAAATATCTAAATTAAATATGGCACTTTGATATTATTTTTTAAATTGTAGCAAACGTGACTATTTAGAAGTTATAAAGAAGTAAGTAGGCCCAAGTTTGCAACACCAGGGCGAGTTAAATTGGTATATTATGTAAAAGTTTCGAACACTAATTTTGATCAAAAAATGTATTAACCTTAGATGGATTTGGACTTTGTTTTACTATGTGATAAAATATAGGCCTAGCTTTTACTGTCTCTACATGTAGGCCTAGTGCTGATCTCCATTTCATGTGCTGTTCAGCAAGCAAATGCAATGGGGGCTACCCCACCCTCTATGTATACCAATTCAGGGTATATTTTTTTCATATTGGGGGGTAGGGTAAATTTCAAATTTAACTCTGTAGTCAGAATTGCATCCTGAACTCAAATTTAACATTCTTGACTTATTTGACTTAAGACTCCTGCCAAGGGTTTGATGTAGAGAACGATGAGACTAGGTGCCTCCAGGTTGACCTATTGCTTGCTAGGCTTGCAGCTTCTTCCACTGGGATGTGGGCTTGGGTGAGGAATTCATTGGCTTTGTCTTTCCACCTAGTGGGTGGGCATCCTCTGGGTTGCTTCCATCCATGTAGGGTGGGGTCAAAGTCAAATGCGACCTGTGCTGGGGTGTCACATGGCATGCAAAGGAGGTGGCCATACCACCAAACAGTATGCTGGGCAAGCTGCATTGAGAAAGGAGTTTGAGCAGTACATGACAGGAGAGTGTGGTTGCTAACAAAGTCAGTCCAGTGAAGTCTTTCAATTCTTCAGAGATGTTTTGTCTGTGCAACATTGATGGGGCTGAGGATAGATTTTGCAGCTGGCCACATCTCCACTCCATGCAGCAAGACAGTGCTGACTGGCGCATTGTAAATGTGCATTTTCATAAAGTGGTTTATGTTTGGCTTTTGCCAGATGCTGTTAAGCCTCCCAACAAGTGCTGAAGCTTTGGCAATTCAAGATGTAAGCTCTTTTGTGATCAAGCCATCAGTCAACAGATTAGATCCCAGGTAAGTGAAGTCTTCAACCACATCTACTCAGTTGCTTCTGATGTTGACTTCCTTTACAGTAGAACAGGATGTGGGGGGGGGGCTCAAGGGGCATAACTTTGGTTTTCTACCAGTTGATCTTCAGTTCAACTTTCAAGGCTTCTTCTGAGAGCACCTGGAGAGCTTTGGTGACCTTTTTGACAGTGCTTGCAACTAGCACTATGTTGTTGGCAAAGTCAGCATCAGAGAGTGGCTGGTCTCCAAACTGAAGGCAATTTGTTGTGCTGGTCATAACATGGTCTATGACACAGTTGAAAAGCTCAGGAGTGGTGGCGCAACCTTGCCAGATGCCAGTCTTCACTGAGAATGTGGGACTGCATCTTCCATTGACTTGCACACAGCTTTCTGTATCCTCATACAGCTTTTCAAAAAGTGAGCAATATTTCTTGGGTAGACCCATAGTTCTTAGTATCAGCCAAAGTGAATGGCAATCAACAGAATCAAAGGCAGCCTTAAAGTCCACAAATGCAATGTATGAATGTATGCTTTTTGGTGGAACTCTCACATCTTCTTAATCAACTGGTGCATAGTAAACATTTGCTCTGTTGTTGACCTGCCAGGCATGAATCTGGCTTGCTGGACTCTTCTCTTTCTATGCAAAAAGGTGGAACACCTGTCCAGGAGTGACATGGCAAAGAGTTTACCAGGAATGGAGAGAAGCATGATCCCACAATAGTTAGAGCAGATTTGACAGCTGCCCATATGTTGCCAGAGCAGCAATATGATGCCAGCACGCCAGTCATTTGGTATGCTTTCCATTGTCCATAGAGCTGAGAAGATTAGCTGGAGCCACAGAATCATTGCTGCACCCCCATACTTGAGGAGTTCTGCAGAAATACCACAGATGCTTGGGGATCAATTATTATTTAACTGTTCTACATCATTTTGGATCTCAGAGGTGGCAAATGGTTGCAATATAAGGTTGGAAGTAGCCTTGGGTGTGGTCATGGCTGCTTGAATCAGATCAGGGTTGGGATGAGCAACTGCCTTGGCATTCAGAAGCATTGAGAAATGACTACTCCAGGCAGAGAGTTGGCATGCTTCCATCAGCAGACAAAACATGGCTCATGGTGGAAGTCTTCCCTTCTGTCAGCTTGCAGAGGTGTTTGTACAGGGAGCAGTTGTCTCCTTTTCTTGAAGCATCTTCAAGATTGCTGGCTTTCTTGTCAACAAAGGTCTTCCTATCACTGTGCAGTAGGCTATTGCACAGGTCATTGAGTCATCTTTACTCTGGCATATTCTTTGCTAAGTGGGCCTTCCAGCACAGCTTGATTACAGACAGAGTCTCCTGGGATATCCTGGGTTTATTCTTGTGTCTGCTGAGGCCAATGGTACTGCCAGCAGAATTGAGTATAATGTCTTTGAAAGACTTCCATGCTACTTCAGGGTCATCCAGAACTTGGAGGCAGCTAAACCAGTTAGAGATAGCAAGAGCATATCTCTATGGTAATCTTCTTTGTTTGGCCATTGTTACTATACCAAGTGTATTTGTTTATATCTTGTCTTTGAAAGAGTGTGTTTGATATGACCAGATTATGCATATTGCAGAGCTGAAGGAGTCATTGTCCTTTGTCATTCAGTGAATCTGGAGTCACAGGGCTGAGAACACTTCTCCACACGCCCTCCTTGTCATTTACTGTTGCGTTAAGGTCTCCTAGAAGTGTGACATTGTTGTGGGGTGGGACTAGACAGGGTTTCTGAGAGCTCCACATAGAACTGATCCTTCACTTCCACAGGACTCAGATTGGTGGGAGCATAGCATACAATAATTGTCCACTTTCCATGCTTGTGCTGGAGCTGAGCCATCAGTATTCTATCTGAAATTTGATTATAAGAGAGAAGGCATCTCTTGGCTCTGGCATTTAGTGCAAGGTCTACACCAGTTGTCTTGCTTTTTGAGTCACCAGATCAGGTGACATCCTTCACCAATAGCTATATTGAAGTGTTTTAGCTCATAGGCAAGCATTGATTTAGCTCCAGGAAAGTTGAGTGTGAGTACATTCCAGGTAGTGAGTTGTATTCCACCTTCATCAATAAGGTTCACTTGATGGTCTGAAATTGGTCCAGGGACATGCTGGGGTCGTGGAAGGTAAAGTGGGGGGGGTAGGTCATCTGAGGCAGTATCATTGTTTTTTGTTGTGGTAAAATTTTTGGGTGGAGGGTTGCAGGCCCAACTGACCCTTGGCCTGGGATCTAATTAGAGCTAGGACTTGCCTAGATACTGAGAGTCTTTGGGGTGGTCTCCACCCACCTCATATCAAAAATGAACTTTACCCCCCCCCCCCCCTAATGCACAAATATAGGCCCTGAATTAAAATATAGCCTAGCCTACCTAGGTGGAGGTAAAGTTCATTTCTAATGCAAATACTGGTGAAATTTGGGTTCAGGATGCAGTTCTGACTATACAGGTAAGTTTATTTTTAAGCTACCTGAACAATCCATTAATATAAATTTTATCCCTCTTTTCTGGGTGTCACTTTTACACACAGAGAAAAAAAAATAAGAGAATTGCTTTAAGCACAAAATACAAAGGAGGTGGTCATTGGCACCCATACAGCCCATAAGCTGAATTTTTGGGGAGGCTTTAGCTGGTCTAATCAGCACTTCCATTGCTGTATAATATAAATCTCAAAACAAAAATAAAATATAAGGCACCATCATTCAGCCAGGGGGGAGGCTGGCCCCCCCCCGCCATATGGGAACCCATGGAGGTGGTTTTAAAACCAGGTTTCTTGCTCAATTTTGAGCTACATATGTTTCTTAAACTATTAGACTATTCCTAGTGCCCTTTTTTATTTGAATGCATTTCTGGTAATAGCCTATATATTTTTCTAAGATCTTCTTTTCTTTTATTAAGGTTTATGGTTTGAAGTTTCAATTTGAATAAAAATGGAAAAGTGCAAATTCAAGGAGACTTGCTCAGGGGTGTAATTTGCTGTGGGGCAAGGGGGCAACTGCCCCTCCCAGACCTTGGTTTGCCATCAAACTGAAATTTATTTTTTGGATAAAATCTTGTCAAAACTAAGATAAGCCTGCACAATTGAAGCATCCAGAGAAACAGATCACTTTTCTCTAATATATCTTCACCTTTATGGTACTATTTTTATAGTACAAGATTTTGACAAAATTACACCACTGGACTTGGTTGCAAGAGAAAGATGTGATGGGACACCAAATGAAAGAGTGGTGTAGAGCTGTTCTGGTAGATCTGTTCTCTTTCTGCTGTTCTATCTGAAAATACATTGCTTGTCTGCCATAAGGCCTCCTTGGCTTTACTACAGCACACCAGAACTGCTGAACATAAGAAGAATGTTTCCATAAAGCTAACACCAAATCAGCTTTGTCTCTTGGCAGCATATTCCACTGGGAGTGGCAAACTGGCAAAATTGCCCATGCACTTAAGTGCTTATCTAGTGCAGGATGAGACAACAGTTGCAAAAGTTGGGCTCTGAAAATGATTGAATCTGACTATTCTGGGACTTCTGCAGATGTATTTGGAAAAATGTTCAGAGATACAGTGGTCAAAAACTTCTTCTTTGGGCAAACTAAGTTTGCCTATTTTGTAACCAAAGCTCTTGGACACCAATTTCTGGAAGATGACCCTTGATGAAGTCAGCAAGAGTTATAATTTGACAAAACCACAAACATGGAAAGTAAGAAAGAGCTTCAAATGAGGATCCAATTCTGGTCCCAAAAGATGAAACAAGTGGTAGAAAGACATATGAAAAGTGCACTTATTGGTCATATCCCCATTCAATAAGAGTGGTTTATCTATCTCTAAACTACTAGTGTTAATTTTGATGGTCCAAATGTGAACAAAAAACTTTTCTTACTGATTGACATGGAAAAAAGAGAATTTACAGGTAGCAAAGGTCTCCTTGATATTGGAACCTGCAAGATCTATTTGGTACCCAATGCTTTATGGAAGGGTTTGCAAAAAATTGACAAGAATTGTTCCAGTCTGATGTCATTTTCAAATTTAATGAAAGTGAATTTGGTCCAGAAATACTTACATTTCTAAGACACACAGTTTTTGATATTGCTCTGAAAATGAGAAAATTTTGTTAAGAAGAGCTTTTAATGGAAATTGAATGTTCTAGTTCTGTTTAATTGCCCAAAAAGATTAGAGGGCAACTAAACACTCCCACGCCCTTTTTCCCAAAAACATCTGATAGAAATTTTGAGATAGCCATTTGATTCAGCATAGTTGAAAGGTCCAATGACTGTCTTTATGGGTGACATACCCCCCCCCCCCCATAGTTCCTGAGAAAAGAACTGTAAATTATGTAATTTGCCCTTTCTTCACATATAGTATTTTGCATTGAAGAATATACAGAAATTGGGATGAGGGTAATTTTCTGCAGTGAGGATTTTACACACTTGAGAATTTCTTGTGGAGAAAAAAGTTTCCAGGGAAATTTTGCACAAGGGGGAAGGGTATTTCCAGTAAGGTTAGATAAAATAAAATTAAGTAGATTAAATTAAAAAAATAATTGTTCTTCAGCTGAAAGTAAGGAGAAACACTAGAGCTTAAAACAAATAGAAATCATTCTGTATATGAGGGCAGCTGCCCCTTCATCAACCCTTGATCTTTGCGCTAAAGTTTGACTTTTGTTATTATTCTTTAAGAAAGATTGCTTAAACACAAGGGCCATTGAATTTAAATGAGGAGCATTTTAAAGAATTTTAAGACTTAAGTGTAAAGAGCAAGAGTTCAAGAAAGGGGAACTTCCCTTTTATACATAATAATATCTGTTCATTTTAAGTTTTAATGTTGCTCTTTACTTTCAGTTGAAAAGACTTGTTCTTTCATTTGGTCAATAAAAGAACCATCTTCACAAGAGAATTGTAAGTAAGCAACTGATTTAAAGTCAAAGATGTTGAATAAAAAATTGATATGAAGTTGAGGCAGTTTTTTCCCAGTACTTATTTACAAAAGCTTATGTAGAGCACATGATCAAGTTTGTTACTAAATATTTTGATGGCACAGAAACTTGCTAACTTTGTTAACTGATTAATTAAAAAAAACTTTCAAAAAATAAGTTTTTCAAAGGAAAGTAAAGGCCATATCTTACTTAAGGTAAGAAGAAATAAAAATATACAAAAACTCAAAACAATCAGAAATTACCATTAAAGAATATATGAAACCCAAAACAAACAGAAATTAAAGAAACAATCATAGCAAAAAAAAAACATACAACAGTTACTAATATAACTGAATAAATAAACCTTAAAATGAGTAAAGTTTCAATTGAATATACAAGTCAAGCTTAAAACAAACAAAAATATAATGCTATTGAAGTATAAATGAAACCCAAAACGAACAGATATTAAATTAACAAACATACAATATGTATTAATATAAATGAATAAATAAATCTTAAAAGGAGTGGAAATTAAATTGAATATGCAAATCAAGCTTGAAATGAACAAAAATCCCTACAAACAAGAGTTTGGGTACTGCCTCCTTGTCTCACTGTAAAAGTCTAAAACCTGCTGCATTATTGGCGCTTTACTGAAAACTATGTGTCTTGAACAGTGTTGGAAAGTGCAAATAAAACTAAACTAAATATTTAATATGTAATAATACTAATTGTTGAAAGATCATCAGTTCAAGATTTTATTTCACTGTAATTTTTATTTTCATTTTCAATGCTGTAATAACTGGAAAAGAAAATATTGTGATGTGGTATGCTTAAGACTTTTACAGTTAGGGAAGGGGCAGTATCCAAACTCTTTTTTGCAGCGAAAATATATTTGTCTTGAATAGTCTTGAAAAGAACTAATGAAATTAAACTGAAATTTGGTATATAATGATATTAATTGCTGAAAGATCATCAGTTCAAAATTTAATTTTACTGTATTCTTATGCTTATTTTCAATATTGTAATAAGTACATTATAAAGTATTTGTAATATAATTCGTTTTCAGTAAAGCGCCAAAGACGCAGTAGGTTTTCGACTTTTACAGTGAGAGATGAAGACAGTACTCAAACTCTTGTTTGTTGGGATTTTTGTTTGTTTTGAGCTTGATTTGCATATATTGATTTGATTTGCATAAGTAACAATAAGCGACTTGCATGACTTACAGCCCTTTCCCCATAAATTAAAGCTGCCAAAAAATCAGTAAAACCTCTTATCAAAGTAATATTAAGCAACTTACATACCTCACAGCCCTATACTCAGAGCTTGGAGGTTCAGTCCTGGAACCATAGTTATTTGGCCTTTGGACTATTTTGATCAGAATGGCTATTTAAAATTGTTAATTGAACACATTTGAGAGCATATAGCAGGACAAGGAGGGGGCTAGTTACCCTCCAATCACTTTGGACTAAAAAGGGCACAAGAAATTTCTAATCAAATAAGCTTGAAGAAATTTATTTCAATGAAATTTCAAACTAAATGCCACTGTTGGGGGGGGGGGTCATTCTGGAGATATTCTAGATACACCCTTTTGACAACCTAGATGCACATAGAATCTTTTTGATTGAATATTCTGACCCTTAACCTCTCCTAAGATCTTGTAGATACACTGGAATCTAATTCTCATTTAATAGTTCTAATTTTCATGAAAGTTCCAACTAAATTCCATCAGCAGTTGCCTGGATATTTTAAATATGCCCTTCTGACAACCTAGATGCACATAGTAGCCTATCTTTTGATTGAATATTCTGACCCTTAGCTGTTCCACATCCCTCAACATTCCCTTTGACATTTGGTAAAATTCCACCTCAATACCCTTAGTGTTTTTGCATGCACTCGTGATCAAACAGTCCCCCTTTCTAAATGAAAAATAATGCATCTTACATTTTTTGCCATGGGGGCTGGGAAGAACTAATTTAAACTTAATATTTTATGTGTAATGAAATTTAACTGCTGAAAGCTCCACAATTCAAGATTTGCAATTTTTATAAACTACCATTTTTAGATGTGCTAATTATCTGTAATGCTAATAATTTTGACTTCACTATCTATAGAAAACCAACACAAAACAATAGATATCTTCATTTTAATTCAAATCACCCCCC
>JAQQPU010016544.1:0-19769 GCA_029168905.1 Artemia sp. Kazakhstan ARC1039
CCTCTGGATACCACCTTGATAAGATACCGTCTCAGCTTTCATTAGAAAAATAATTTACTTAATAATTAACTAGGTCACTATATGGTTCAAACAAACACGCAACATAACGTTAAACAGCTTAGTGTTCCTTGAAAAAAAATTGAGGGTATGAGTAAAGGGGTACAAAGACAACAACAAAAATGTCAAAATTATTCAGATATACCTCAAATTATTGGAAAACTGAGTCACAGATTCGCCGTGGCATTCAATAAGATCCAAAGAATCTAATTAAAAGGGAGCACACACAAAAGCCAAATTAGGCCAGTAGCCTATGAGAAATCGCAAAATACCCAAGACAATGAACAAGTCCTAAGGGGGGGCCCTGGATCTATCAAAATATTTCAATGGTTTCCCAGGGAATTTGATATCATTTTCTTCTGTCTCCACTTTAAATGAAAAAAAAAATTATTATCTTTTCGGCATCCCTGCTTTCAATAAAAAAAAATGAGGTATTATCATTTAAAAATGATAGCCCCCTATCCCCGCCATAGGCAATAATTTACAACTTATTTATGAATCATATTTTTGGGGTAACTTCCGGTTCAATCTTTAATTCCCCATCCTTGTACATAGCTTAGTCTATAGCTAAATTTTGTCTCAATAGAAGGTTTTTTTTTTTTTGGGGGGGGGGGGGGTAAAAATGTTTCAGAAAGAAGATTGTATTTTCTATCAGGCGTTTAACAATTGAGCATTAAACATTAAGAAAATCTTATCTAAAAACAGCAAAAAAAATCTGCAAACTTACAATTCAGCTGCAGAAACAATCTGTCGGCTGTCAATTTCAAAATCCAACTGAAGGCTGAAGCTGTATAGTAGTGAATGCGTTCTATAATTCTATTCAACTTGAAAATAAGATTCTTGACTACGAATGATGTAAGAAATAGCGATTGGGAAACTGCATTCGAAATGATTTAAACTCATTTCATGAAGACGATACTTTTTTGTCAACCTATGAAGAACTGTGTATATTGCAATATTTGCAATTGCATATTGCATCTGTCTGGTTTTTATGCAAAGTAACAAAAGAGACAAAAATTAATGAACAAGAGAGTAGTGAAGAATTATGGTATGCAAAGTAATATTTGGCAGGGAAAGTCACTGGTGATAAATCGCTAGGGGTGGCGCCGTGATTGTGTGATTTATGGGGATTCGGGGAACCAAATTTTTTTTCGGGGTGACGCATAGATTTTCGGGGAATTGCCCAAAAATTCGGGGATAGTGAAAGCCCTGCTTGATTTCTAATCAGGAAAATCGAAATACTAAACCACACGAAAAGGAAAAGCTCCGACTTTGCGGTTGACGCAATAAAGAATTGCCGCAAAATTAATTTAAAGTCGACCGAACGCCGCCGCCTCTGCCAGCGGCGGCGCGCCTGCGGCCCGCGTTACGACACTTCGGCGGCTTTCGATCGGGCCTCTCGTCGGCGGCGTTCGGTAGATCCGCCGGCGCGGCGCCGGAGTCTATTTAATACCCCATAAAAGCCTTTAGACATGAAACATTGCATCAAGACAGTTTCAGCAGTGTGTCAGTAATTCAATTAACTATATGCTGTTTAATTATTCTTTCTTCTCAATGATTATACCAATGCAACAAGAAAGGAGAAACTTTTCTTTACTTGAAAAATCAAATATTCATTTAATAAAAATAAAAAGCAATCTATATCTGAGTCACTAATTGCCCAATTGCTAAAGATGTACTGATTCGTCTTTCTTTTAAATACCTAAGTAGGCCAGTAAAACGATAACTTGATCTGGAATTAAACATTTAATTTCAGCAAGGCCGTATCCAGGTTTTTTGTTCAGGGGGGGGGGGGTATTTTTTTCGGGGTTGGGAACAAAAAAAAACTTGAAAAACGCATCGAAAATTTCTCAGGTGAATTTTTATTAATTTTTTAAGTTATAAAAATTTTGGGGAGAGGGGTCAAATCCGTCTAAACTCCCCCCTTGATTCACCTTTGGCTCGGGATATGTCAAAGAGATCAAAGAACCTTACTTTCCTGTAATTCTAGTGCAGAAAAAAGTTTGGTTTAATTAAAATGTTATACGAATGGAAATTATTTCCGTAAGCCAATAAACAGCATTTTTAAAACCGAATAGGTACTCTGTGAAATTTGAACAATGCTTGTATATCTAAATTAAATTCTTCAGAATACATCACAGCCAAAATGACCGACAAGGAAAACGTTCTTAATGTCATATTTGTGCACAGTTCTGATTTATAATTTTAGTGACTTGTGATTTTTTAAATTTAGAAAGAAAATTAATGACACAGTTTAAGCTTAAGATAGAATAACATGAATTATAATTTAAAGACTTGGAGTCAAAGAAATAAAGAATAAAAACCCGTAAATTTAGGTAATTTTTGTGAAAATTAAAATGGTCTCCTATTGAATTTTCTACGCCTTGTAAATGAGGGAAGGGTAGAGATAGCTCGAAAACACCTCAGGATAGTACCTTGAAAATACGTCCACGGAATATATTTTGGAACATGGACTCTTTCCAGAAAGTTTCATTTGATTGGCGCTTAACGGGTTTCCAAGATAGAAAAGACCCTCTGATTTAGAGTTTCACCAAATCCATACAGAAAAATTACACAAGAGGAAAGGGGGTTAACCTAACGAAACCAATCTGGTTTTAGAATGTCTGGAAGCGATTTGAAAAATAGAGCTTACAATTCTTCCATACAGATCTTAACTGTACTGGCATTGCGTACAGTGGCGGATCCAGGGGGACGAGGGGCGCCCGCCCCCTAGCGCAGTCTAAAGTAGTGTAATTTACTTAATTAACTCAAAGCCCCCATAAACATTCTCTCCGAATTTAGACCCTTTTCAATGTTTTACTCATTCTCTTGTAAAAAAAAACATACAATGTATGTAAAAAAAATTGTGTTTCTACAAAACGCTTGACAAAAACAGGAAATGCGATATTTCACATCTTCTGAGACGATTCATGGTTAAATTTACACCCTTCAAATTTATTATTTTTTTACGATAAAAAGTCATCAAGCTGCTCTTTAATGTTCATCCTCCTTTTTCTTAAAATGTACCCTTTAATCAATGGTCTAATCAGCAACATTTTTACTCCCTCCCCCCCTGAATTTTCTTTCTTATTTAGTTTTGTTTATACCTCACTCTTTTTCTACTCCTCCTTCGACATATTATTTCATTCGTTCCTCTAGTTGCTCTTAAAAACAATTGTCAAATTACAAATATTGCTTTGACTAACCATATACGTTTTCTCAAAATTCAACCCAATTTTTTCTATTTTTCTTCATTTTTTCAAAAAGAATATGAAATGAGCATACATTTTTTTTTCTATAAAACAACTGAGGAAAAGAGAAATCGCGCTATTTTCTACCCCTACTGCAATACATTAGTCTATCTGTTTATAAAGTGGTTTTTCCTGGGGAATGTCTTTTAAAACATTGTCTTCGCAAAGGAGGGGCTTTTTACCCTTCGGTCGATTTTGGCCCTCAAAGAGAACCCTAAAAGTTTCATTTTCCTATCGAACCGACCCCATCTCTGTTTCTACGGACCCTCAATCTATTAAAAGTGGTCAGGAAAAAACAGGGTCAAAGTCAACTCTGCTGCGATGGGGGAGAGAGCAATATCGCTAAAAAAATTATCAAAAGCAGAAGTTGGTCCAGGCTTACAAGTGACGATAAATCCCCCCCCCCCCTCTCATAGGCGGCTAATTAAATAATTAAAAAAAATTAAAGCATGGTATAATAATAATAGTGTCTAAGTTTCTTAATTTTGACCTTAAAAGTACAAACGTTAATTATGAGTTTTATTATTTTGTCTTCTTTGTTCCATTTCTACTCTCCTTTCTTTTCCATTTCTCTTCTTTAATTGTTATTCTCGTTTGAAAAATACTAACATGTAGCAAGAAATAAAATTAATATTCTCGTTTATTACTAATATTCACACATCAAAAGTACAATAAAATAAACCTTTCAACCTCACATAAACATAATTCAGAAATTGAATTAAAAATCACTAAAAATCAGCAATTTCATAAAAAAAATTCAATAGCATTCAGGCCCATAGCCACCGGTAAGTGAGACGTCAGAACCCTCTAACATTAGAACTGTCAGCAAACTACGTCCACTACTTGCCTTTTTTATTAATGAAATATAATCTTTGCCCGCCAAGAAAACATGTTCCTCGTCAAATCAAACCACAACAGACGAATTTGCGAAAGCATAGGTTGGCTGGCCCCCAGCCCCCCATTGCACTTCCTGGCTGAAGGGCCACGAAACGGAGATCAGCACCGCCGGTTTGGACCTTAAGGGTCTAGTGCCGCATCCTTTACCTTTTTTTACTTTTTTTACAACAGACGAATTAAACGAATTGCCTCTTATTTTGTAAGTTCATTTTTGAAAAGCTGTAGTAGATTGGTATTTTCTATCTGATACTGTACATTTTTGAGAATCAACTATTTAAGCTGGGGATGATGAGGTAGGTTATATTTTTCTTTTGTAACTAATATTATATCAACACAAAATAACGAATATTTCAGGTGTGGTAATTCAAAAGACGTAATGTGGGATTTCTGGTCAAATTTGTTACAGCCCAATCTCTTTTATTTAAGATTCATGATTATTTGTCAAATCTGTTTTTTGTATTTTGTTTCAGTACCAAGAACAAGGAAATTGAATTCCGATTGTTTGATTGATTAAGTAAACTTACACAATATATAATTAAAAAATTAGGAAAAATGGAGATTTCCATTTTTTGTGAAAAAAACACCTGCATATGCAGTTTCTAATAATAGCGGGCGCCAAATTAAAAAAAGAAATTTGGATGAAAAACAAAACACATGACACCAAGCAGCTAAGATATAGCATTCCTATGCAGGTGTAGTTGCCTTCAGGAGGCAACAGATTATTAATACTTGTCTTTTAGACAAGTTGTCAAATATAACTAATTAGTTTTGCGTATTTATTTTCATAGTTCAGCGTGGCAACACTGACAAAAATACTTCCTTAAAAAGTGCATTACAACCAAAAGAAAATCTTGCAGAACCATGGTTTTCAGGTACAAATGGACCGAAGACGAGTCGAGGAGCCATTTATTTTTACAGTTTGGTGTTTCTTAAGCACTTAAGTACTTAAGATAATTTGAAATTTTTAGTTCTTACAATATACTTTACGGCTTATTGTTTTTTTTTCTCGTAGAAATTTGCAAATATATTACAGAAAATGTTAAGAATGGGAAATTTTGAATTTGTACGTCAATTTTAAATAGCCTAATAACATTTGTGAAATCCCAAAACATTTATTTTTCGCTCTCGTGTAAAATTTATATAGTGCTAGTTGCAAACCTTATCGGACCACAAGCAGAAAAGAGGGAAAAAAAGTCTAATATCAATTTATTTCGCTTCAATAATGAAACTACTAGCCGAAAAAAATATATTCTCACCCCACGTGCCTTTTGCCGATGAGAAAACAGAAAACGTCATGTGCGTGCTTGAATCCATGACACTATAATCGAAAGTCTTGTTGATCAGACCCTACGAACTGGCTGGCAGGACTAAGCTAATTGAGTTTACACTTTTTTTTTATTTCTGTATAAAACAAAACTGAAATTTACAGCCATAGCCAATTATAGGACAACACATCGTCTTTGGAATTACCACGGCCGATCTATTTAAAACAATCAAACGCACACAAATGATTCGACATAGCAGGAAATCGAATTCCACCGTAAGGCATTCAACGCGACATCCCCTAAACATATTTTCAACATCTGTTTTCGACATCCCCTAAACATATTTTCTTATATCTTTTAATGAATATGCTTTCAGCGTTAGCGATAATAGTTAATGTGCCCTTAGCACATTAATTAATTAATCTTTAAATTATCATTTGAATTGTAGGTGTTCACCGGTGTTTTAATTTTATCACAACTGTATTGTACCATTTTTGAGCCATTGTACACAATATCACGTAAATTAAATACAATTACTATATTTATAAACTAAAGCAAGGATTATGAAATAATTTTTTTTATTCAATGTAAAACTATATATTGTTTTATCCAATGTAGAATTATCCATTAACACACTTAGATGTTCAATACTCAACTGTTTGATGTAATTTGTATTTTCATTCTTTACGTTTCACGTACCCAGATTGTATATCTCACAAAACCAGATCAAAAATACCCGCATTCGATCAGGTTTTATAATAATGTTCAAATTGGTTACTAAAAAGCAGGGAGAACATAAGAGAATGTAACTTAAAATGAAAAAAGACCTCCAATCAGGGACGTATGCATGGTTGGGGTGGTAGGGGATGGGTTTGTAGACTCGTAGTCCCGAAGCTTAAATTTTCCTACATTTCGGGGTAATTTTTATTCAAAATAATTTTTCAATTATTCCCCCTCCTCAGACAACAAAATTCCTGGGAGCGTTTCTGCCTCCGGATTTTACCTTAGTATCTCCCATAGTTTCTGCAATTGTTTGACAATTCTTATGATTTAAAGTTACAAATTGTTTAAATCATTCTTAGACCGCCATCGATCTCTAAGGGAGGATTTTTATGCGAGATACTGAAATATGCGAAAATACTGATATTTTAAACCAAAAGCCGTTTTTAAGCATCATTTGAACAATTAGCTTCTCCGGCAGACAAATCGCCGAACATAACCACCTATAATTGTGTCTAAAATAAATAAAAATTTGTGCTTATGAACTGGTAGAAATGTACTACTTCATAGTTGTATTTGGAAATTCCAAAATTATTAATTTTTTTTTTTACAAAAACTTTCAATGAATTCTTCTTTATATTATGTAGTTTTTATATTGATAATTAACTTTTAAATCAGACATACGAGAAAGAATTCGTCGCTTGTCGCTTTGTCAATTTCGCTCGACATCTATCACGTATTTACATTTCGCTACGACAAAATTACATAAATACATTTCGTTACAGTTTTGCTATGAAACAATCACACACTTTTTGCCACAACCTACCAAACTAAAATACTTTTAGCAGTCTTCACACGTCTTTTACTTTACGTAAAGTTTTCGAATTCTCATTATCCCACTCAGAGCCGTTCTTACGGTTGGTACCCGGGGAAAAATTAATTCCAGCAGCCTCCTTCCGACTCCAATATAAGCAAAAAAACGAGTCAAAGTGAAAAATTTGATCAATGTGGGCAAGGGCAACCCCCAGCTCCTCAAGCCACGACACTCGGGCAACTACCCCAGTTGCCTCCCCCCTTCCCTTTGAACGACTCTGATTCCTCTCATGACCCACAGAAATCTTGGAAAATGTCAAATATTTCCTTTATTCTATCTGCGGAAAATTCGCTCGACGTAATTTACCAAACTAAAATAATTTTAGTAATCTCCATGCTTCGTTCGATTTCATTTATTGTTCTTGCCATTCACGTAAATCTTAAGAAAAAATTCTTTATTCTATCTATTCTTCAAACGGGAAAAGGTAAAATAATGCGGAATTAATCTAAGACAGGCAAACTTTTAACCTTAAATGATCGCATTTTAAGGTAAGTCTTATTTTGTTATTATATGTGCTTTGCTGAGGACGGCCCTTGAATATAAAGTCGAAATATTCATTTAAGGTTAAAAATTTCCCTGTCTTAGACTAATTCCCCATCATTTTACCTTTTGTTGTTTGTTTGATGGAGCGGCAGTGTGATCTTCGTCTTTATTTTTCTATCCATTATTTCCATCTATCTATTCTTCATTATATTATTTACATTATAATAAATATTTCGTTCTATATGATATATTTTTTATATGGCAATATATATTATATTCTGTATTATTTATCTATTTTATAAAATAGACAGTTCGACTTCCTTTATTGGTCTTGCCATCCACGTAAATCTTAAAATAAAATTCTTTATTCTATCTATTCCTTTTATCTTTCTATCAATTCTTCAATATTTTTTTCAATTATGTTCTTTATATTATAAAAAATATTACATTCTGTATTATTACAAGTTAGGTTTACATTCTGTAAACCTAACTTGTTTCGGGTTTCCTAAGATAATTTTCACAGCATTTATGGCTCTCTGCCACAGTTAAAGTTCGTATCTAACATTTTCAACCTTCTTAGATACTCCAGTTTAAAACAATGATAAGTTTCTGAGTCACAAGAATTCATACAAGTATTCTCTCTGTTTCTCTGTGTTCTGGTTTTTCGTTGTCAGCAATTGACTAAGGATTTTTTTTCAGAATTATAACAAAAGAGCAGATGATTGATGCACAAGGACGATTTCCTTTTTTTGTAGTTTTCTCAATCCATGTTATTGCCGAAAACAATTTACTAAGCTGTTCTCAAAAGGAAGATCCACATCTTTTTTTAAAAGTGAAAATATCTTTGAATCCACATTATAAATTAATAATTCTTCAAATTAGTTTCTAAGAACATGTTTTTTTTTACAATTTTCTTTTTACATTAATCCCTATTCTTAATTAATATAATTGTGACTGAAATTAATGATAATAATATTTTTTCATCCTAAAACCAGATAATAAAAAAAAGGGGGCATTTCTGATTAGTTCCTAAGGGCTTGCATAGTCAAAGATAAATAATCCTGCTAGAGATTTAGCCAAAATAAAGGAGATTTAAATAAAGGAAATAAAGATAAAATAAAGATAAAGATAAAAATAAAATAAATATATTAAAAATAAAAATAAATAAAGATAAAAGATTAAATAAAGATAAAAATAAAGGAATCTCTATTTAGCCAAAATAGAGATTTAGCCAAAATACAAGGAAGTTTAAAACTTCCTTATAAAACTAATTCGTGGTTAACAAAAATAAAAAGAAAGAAAAGGGAACAGACTTTTACTTTTTCTATTCTCCTTAATAATTTACGTCATGCAACATAACCCCTTCTGAATAAGAAATAATCAATATTTCATGAAAAAATCAACAACCCTAGCATCATCTTGGAGTAAGAAAAATACTGATTTTCTTTTTTGGAATTATGCCAAAGCGAATAAAACATTTGAAATAGATAATTCGGAATTCAGCGCAGCAATAAAAATACAGATTTTTCACATTGACTTTATGGGGGGAAGATGGACATGGTCGTTACCAGGAATTCTCTACGGGAACTCGAAAAATACCAGCGTTAAAAGATATGGAAATAAGCATATTATGGCTTAAAGGGGTTGTTTTCTTGAAACATAGGAAAGCGTAATCAGTGGCATACATTGGGGGGGGGGGGGGTATTTTCATTGAAAAATGCCTTTTTGTTTGTATTTCCATTGAAGAAATCGAAAAAAGCGACAAATTTACCCCTTTTTATATTTTGAATAAATACCTTTCTTCCCTTCCCTTACATTTTTGTGACCTGAAGCCAAAAAATATAATTAGACAATCGGTTTATGCCCACTTTAAGCTATGGATTTTCAGGCATCAATTGTTCAACAAAGAAATATTTCAGACTCTTTGTTATTTCAGTTTTCGCAAAAATTCTAATTCCAACAAGTATTATGACTACACGGCAAAGGACCAGTCGTAATATTGCTAAATTACACAATTTATGCCTGAAAAATCCATCCCCGTAGGTGAACTGAAACCCTTTCTTCTAATAACGCTAAACAATTAAAACAGTCTAGGAAATTATCAACTTGCAGCATAATCAATGACACCTTTAGGAACTAATCCGACCAAGTATTTATTCAACTCCCTAACCCCCCCCCCCACCTGGATACGGTCTTGCCTCATACGACCAACTTCTCGTTATATCTTTTTAATAGCCTATCAGGGACGATACCTAACTCGGCGATATGACAAACAGAAATTCCTTGGTAAAAGTAGATGCCAAACTTTCAGATCCACGGCAAAATGCTCCTTTTCGAGATCTCTAAGTTTTAACAGTAAAAAAAAAAGAAAGATTCGTACTTGCGTGTTATCTCGACCACATTTAAGAAGTAAAGTTCGATTAATCGTAATGAAATACACCAAAATATGATGAAAATATAATACTTTAGTAACAAAATTATGGAATCTACAACAGAGAATTACGGAAAACAGGCCGCCCAGATCGCATTATATTGAATACTTTACCACCTCTATATATTAAATATTTCGTTAAAATATACCTACATAGTAGTGTATTTCACTCTGGATAAGCTGATTATCTGAGAGTGCACACAGAAAAAACAGTTTTAAACAGATCAAACTTCTTAAGTGTGGTCGGTTTAACACTTAAAAACCAAAAGACTTTCTTTACTTTAACCTACTAGTTTAAAATTCACATCACGTAACCTAACACCTTTTGAATACAAAACATTAGTTTTTCATAAGAAAATTGATAAACTTAACAATATTTTCACAGTCTCGATGTCCCAAAGTGTACTGAATATAACACAATTTAGTTGTGTTTTTTGTTCCGATTCGGACAATATATATTGGGACATAAAATTTATAAAATATAAAAACTTTACCAGCAGCTTCACTTTCATCAACAAGTTCACATGCATCAAAATACAAAATCTTTCCATGCATAAATTCTATATTTTCAACTGTAACAATGGTACATGAACAGGTAATTGGAAGGAGAAACATCACATAACTAAAATTCCCTTCGATCACGCAAAATCGGATTACAATGTCCGAAGAAAGGGGGGTTCAATTCTAAACGAGGCCTTTACATAGCCGTTATACGTTCAAAATACAATTATTTAAGCACCATTTTTTGTTTTGTACTTGTTTCGCGGTTTGACGTGGAAATGAGGGGGGGGGGGGACAACCGAAATTCCATATCCTAGAAAGGGGTTCAAACCTGCAAGAGTTCTTCACATAGCCACTGTAAGTTAAAAACGAATTTAAGCACATTTTTTCGCTTTGTACAAAAAAAAATATTTTTCAAAATTCAGGGGGGGGGGGACAGTTTCACTTTTTTTCAAAATGTTTAACGAAAATACCAGAAAAGATTTTCAAAATAAAAGGGTGAAAGAGGAATAAAATCTAGGGGGGCTTTCCTAATTTCATGTTTAAATAAAACAAACGGCATACACAAAAGAAATTTAATAGGCTATTCTGAAGTTAATTTTCCAGTGTTGTTGTTAGTGACTTTGTTTTTGTTTAAATAACACAAACGGCAAACACAGAAGAAATTTAATAGGCTATTCTGAGGTTAATTGTACAATGTTGTTGTTAGTGGTGTTTGTGTTGTTTTTCACACAAGTTGTGAAAAACAGTTACTGGCATCAAAAACACAATCTTGAATTAATGGCATATACGCATTACAGATAATAACTGAACGTATTATTTATCCTTGATGGCGGCTCATCTTTTGTTTCAATGTTTTTGTGGTATAGCATTGGGGATTTATCGCACCGGGGTAGTCCCTTATGCCCCTCCTCGGCCCAATTTTTACTACGCAGCCTTCGCTTTGAGCGTTGCTCACTGTCGGTTATATTGCCATATCTGTCGTTATTCATTTGATGTGTTAGATAAAACGTTAAAGACTAAATAAATACAGTCAAATATAGTCTGTTTTACTGCCTACTAAAGTTCGAATGGTATAAGCTATTGTAAAAGTATACTCCTACTGCCACCTAACGTTTAACCGCTCAAAAGTCGATGGCTCAATGATCCACCAACACGCCCCCCCAGGCTACTGAAAACTTCCCCTAAAGTATATTTCCCATGCATGCATGATTTAATTCAAACACAAGTTTTAAATCAATTCTACAAAATCACTAATTAGCTTTCAACACGTTTACGCAGAAATAACGACTTAAGAAGAATAAACGAAGAAAAAACGAAGAATAACTAGAAAAAAGAAGAATAAAGAAGACTAATAAAGAAGAAGATATTAAGAAGAATAAACGACATAAAATCTCACAGAATTTGAACAACCAAATATCAACAAAATTTACAAAATTATGATACAAAATATGGTCTCTCCAGCTCAGCCAATTAGATCACAGTAAACCACTTGATCACAGAATTACACAACTATTCAGCTACGTTAAGGGTAAAAGCCATGTTTCAATAAAAACGTATCTGTCAAAGCAACGTTATGGAAACAAATAAACAGAAACCAATTCATTGCAGTATGGTTGGTACATCAAAACAGTGAGGAATTTTCTTCACCGTGTATGGACTTGGTAAAATTGGCCCCTTAATAGTTAAAAATAAACGTAAGCAAATATTCAGATGACAATTCGATTTTAACAAACGTTTATCATTTTTTCCATGGAAGCTATCTAAAGATTGCCACAATGACGTAAATAGCGCCAATTTCTTAGCTAATCCATCGTATTGAGGGAAAAATATTATATTAAGGTATTTCACTGGTCAGTTTTGTGCTCCAAGTTTTTTTGATAGTTGTGTATCATAGCGACTACACGGTTGCTCTTTATCTGTTGTAAAACCGGTTTCTCTATGTGCACTCGGAGATAATTAGCTTCACCTATATGAGGTAAACTACTATGCAGATATATTTTAATGAAATATTTAATATATAGAGTAGGTTAGGTATTTAATATAATGCGTTCTGGGTGGCCTGATTTCCATCATTCTGTTGTAGTTTCGATAATTTTGTTACTGAAGTATTATGTTTACATCCTTTTTCGGTATATTTCATTAGGATTAACATAACTTCACTTCTTGAGTGTGGTCGCTATAATACATAAGTATTATTTTTTTAATGTTATCCATTGTTTTGTTCCTATTGCAAGTTTTTGGTTTATTATTTTTCTGCATTCGAATACTGTTTCAATGTAAGATAAATAATTTAGATATCATTAAATAGCTGAGACTCAGTTTTATTCATCTACCGAGTTATACTTTTTTTTTTTACTAAAAATACGTAGAAAACCGAAAACAGGCAAAAAAAAAAAATTTTAAGCAAGTTTAAATCATTTTCTAAGCAAAAGTCCGAGTAACATCATAATTTTTGCTCCATAAAAAGATCTGAAACTAATGAATTCAAAGTTTTAAATACCTTGTACTTTTAGTGTACGCTACAGCTGTCGGCTTTGGGACCATAAGCCTTAATGACAGAAAGAAACCAAATCAAACTTCAAACTTTTAATAAAAAAAAAAAAGCGCATCAAAAATGTGTTTTAATGCAATTTCGTCTAGGTTTTCGGAACAAAAGTGAGATTTTAAAAAGGCATTAAAAAACTGCAGAATCAGTCTTATTTTATTCTTAGTTAGCATCTGTTCGTTGACTGAACGAGATTTGACTATCAAAAACACTAAAATTTGCAGAAAAATAGGAAAAAAGCCAAAAATCGATAATTGGTCTTTTTCAGCCTTTAAGTAGGTAGACATATTGTGATTCGATCTTAGCGCCAATCTAGTAGCGAATATAAATTCTAATTTTTTCCAAAACTCGTTCAAATTTTTGACTTTCAATTGACTTTCAACTAAAAATGATAGCACTAATAAATTCATTTCCAAAACAATTAGTATATTTGAAAAAACTAATTCTAAATAACTAAAACTGAAAACATTAATAGTAATTTCGGCTATTCATTTCCACGGAAAATATTATCATTATTAAGAATTATTCAAAGTAATTAAAAAATCATGACGTAAATTGCAAGTTTAGTTATTCGTTTCTGCGGCACTTGATGTCTTTGTAACAACTTTAATTTAATTTACTGTAATTTACAAATAAAATGGCAAAATTATTTTGATTCAATTTTATTTATTTGTTTCTTTAGTATTTTATTGCGTATGTTTTGACAGTTTAATTTTTTCAATAAAAAAAAAATAGAAATAACTACTAATTCATTTTCACATGCATTTAGCATAATCAGTAAAATTAATTAACATTAGCTAGAAATAATACCATTGATTTCGATTTTAATATAGCTCATTTTTACAACATTTAGTATAATTGGCAAAACTAATTGTAATTGATTGAGAAATGATGTCAAGTGTAGTTTTAAATATCTCACTTATAAACCATTTAGTAATATTTGGTACTAATTAGTTCCACTAGGCCCGTTATCTCCACTGAATTCATTTATTTTTATAGCATTTTAGTATAAGTGTTTTATACAATTTAGTTCTTGCTAATTAAAGAAGTAAAGAGCATTCATCGTAATTTTGAACCTTTCATGAGCTTTACTTCTCACTAGTTTGTTTCATGAAGGAAGCTGTCAAAAAGAGGGGGCTTCATATATAGCTAATGGGAAAAGCCCCTAAAACATAGATGTTTATACCAGCGACGTCAATTCATGAAACCTTGGGGGAGAGGTGGGCAAAATGTATTTTTCCAAATCTAAGGAAGGGGGAGGCAAAACTAGTCATTTTGCAATGAAAATATCACAAAGGACATTTTTCAAAATCTAGGGGGAAGGTAAAAAAAATCTATGGGGCACATCCTCCCACCCAATTAACGCAAAAACGCCACTGGTTTAAACTCAATAGGTTTGTTGCAGTAGATATTTCATTCACTACAGTATCACAACACATGTTTCACCAATCCTTTACAATCACTACAAAAAACTACCAATAATAAAACTTTAAAAAATATACGATTAGAAACATCTAGAACTAAATAAAAATAATATAATTGCACAATACCATTGTGATAGCATTCAACAGCGATATACTATACAAAACAAAGGTTACAAATCCCACTCGTTTCTTCCTTCAAGAGAATCAATGCCAGGAGGGGGGAGAAAAACAGAAAAGTCCCTTAACAACATGGATTCTCATGTCCAATGGATTTGTCACAACGCTTTTTTCGTTCAAAACAATTTCTAATCGCAAGTAATTCGCAATCAACCTTTATAGTCACTACGAGACAAATATACTAAAATAAAAAAAAATCGATTATAAACTTAAAACTAAATAACACTGATATAATTGCACAAAACGACTGGATAATAATAATAATAATAATAATAATAATAAATTGAGCTGACTAAGGGTAATATAAAAATCCGAAAGGTGATTTACGTCAGGATTTACTAGTGGCATCTTTATTCGATTGGGAACAGAGCAAACGGAATTGCTTCTTGGCTCGAGCTTGTAGTAGCATTTTCACCTAAAATTTAAAGAAATACAAAAAAAACATGAAAAAATTAAAGCAGTTACTAAATTAATTGGTATTTATTAGCAGGAGCGGATACAGAATTAATGTTTGAGGGGAGAATGGAGGGGGCACCAACGAAATTTCAATTCCCCCGTTGATATTTTTGCCCCTCCGCACTGTAATTAGAGAAATTTTCGACCTTCTGGCCCTACCCCTGTTATTTAGCTATAACTAGTTTTATAGAGCAGTATTAGCCGTATGGTAAATACCATGAGCAATGCAGGTAGTACAATTAAAAGTCAAGTCGTCTAATTAAAATCACAACTAATTAAATACAGCATAATAGATAACTTTTCTGTAGAGGTTTCAAGTTCCTATCTACAAAAACGTGGAGTTTGTATTTTTTGTCAGAAGAAAGATCAAGGATGCGCGTTTATTCGTTTGCTTCCCTCCCGGGGATGTTCGTACTGAACCAATTATCTTAGAAGACCGGGAGAGGGCTTATTCGAACGAAAATTAAAAGCTCTAGGGCCCTTTTTAAGTGACCGAAAAGATTAGAGGGCAACTAACCCCTTCCGCGCCCCTTTTCCCCCAGTAAAACAATATCAAAATTTTTAGATTGCCATTTGGTTCAGCATAGGTGAAACGTCAAATAGCTATGCCTCTGGGGATGACATGCCCCCCCCCACAGAAAAGGGATGCAGGCTATGCAGTTTTTCCATTGTTCACATATGATATTTGTTAGTTGAAAACATGCAGAAATTTTTCGGGGGAGATTTCTGCGGGGGAGGAGGGATTTTCCACGGAGACTATTTTCTCTGGGGACGAAAGCTTCCGGGCGGAATTTTTCAGGGGAAATTTTACACTGAATTCCTAGCACGACTTGAAAAACGGTCATAAATAAAGAAAAAATTTTTTGTTGAAAGAAAGAAGCAACATTACAACTTAAAAAGAATAGAAATTATTCCGAATATGAAAGGGGCTGCCCTTTCCTCATCCTTCGCTCTTTGCGCTATCTTTTTTTTTGTCCTAATCCCTTAGGAACGACTTCTGAAACACAAGCGCCATTGAATTTGAATGAGAAAACTTTTGCGCAAAGAGCGAGGGGTTTAAGAAGAGATAGCCGCCCTTATATACGGAACAATTTCTGTTTGTTTTAAGTTTTAATATTATTCATTACTTTCAGTTGAAGAAACTTGTTTGTTTTATACTTAATCCGTATAAATGAGTGGTAGTCTTTAATAGTATGGAATTAAAAAAGCAGTATAGCTGGCGACGTTACTAGCCAAAATGTGGTGGGGGAGGGGCAGTAGATTTTACCCACTTGCTGGTCATTTATACCCACTGAGGTATTTATACCCACAGAAATTGTTATTAAAATACTTTTTTTTAGCCGACAGAGACTGAGTTTCTTTCATTGATTTTACGTCATATAAACCCTTCAGCTCATTCACCTAATTAAAAAAAAGGGCCTAAAAACCAAGTCATTTTCTTTTAACAGCTGGTTTAAACCATTGGGGGGGGGGCTCCATACATGAAGCCTTTCAGCTTAGCAAGGATACGTAAATACAGTGAGTATAGAAAGCAGTAGGATAATATGAGCAGTTGTTAGCTCATATTGTGCCGGGTATAAGAGTCTCTTCGAGGATATATTTATCCCACATATAGAGGCGTATTTACTTTATGGGATGTAGGTAAACAAACCATGGTTGGGACAAAAAGACTATTACGGTACATCTCAATTAAAATAATGCAAAAGCGGCTATGTGACATATTTTGTAAAACTTAGGTTTGCCATCCACTCCTTGAACAAAGGAAGAACTTTCAATTGATTCATTCGCTTTCTCCTATCTTACGAGTATGGAGAATTTTTTTTTTTTTTTCAAAATGTGTTATATCCTCTCTTCCAAGTTATAGAAATAGATGGCAGGTAGAACCTTTGATAACAGCATGGTTTTGCAATATTTTCCATATCCTGGATGCCTATTAAGGTGATTCGATATCTCAAAATCATTTTGTGAGCCTCAGCATCGGCTGACTGCCTCCAAGACAAAACCCCCATTAGTGAATTCTCCCAGGAGACTAGCCACCATCGAGAGCTATTGAGAATCTGTGATTTGATAATTGAATTTGGAAAGACAATACAATTTTACGTCTCCTGTATGGGCAAGGTTTTCAGTCAAAGCGGGTAAGTAGCATCACAGGGAGCTCACAGAGCTGCCAAACTGTTCAAATAAAATTTCCTACGAGTTGATTTTTAGCGTTTTCCTATCGGGCATGCCAGAACATTTTTGGGGACTACTCTTTCCTGAACTTAAAAAAAATTCAGCTCCGTTTAATCGAAAAAACAAAATTCACAATTTCTAAGGATGTAAGTTTCTTTAAAACTGAAAATCTTTGTCTCCGGCACAAAACGGAAGAGGTTCAACGGTTCTTTCTAAGATTTCTGGGAAAGTAGGTGTTGCCTTTAGTTTTCTGTCGTTTATCTCTTACCCAAACTCTAGAAGTGATGGCAAGACCCTTCAATCAACCTTACCTAGTTTTGCCACGCAAGCTAAAAAAGTTTGTAATGGACGAGATAGGGTGATCCTTTAAGTTACCGAATCCCCTTGTTGAAATTGGTGGTTTATAAATCGCTGAACCTTGATAGAAGTAAAGAGCAAGAAAAAAAAATCCCACTCTTTAATCAAATTCATTATACCACATCACATACTGTCTTTTGAATCGATCTAGCCTGTGTAACTCAAAGGCACAAGAACGTAATTTTATATGCTATAAATTCATAGCTGCAAATAAGAAAGCTACATTATTTAGCAAAACACTAAAATTTTTACGATTTTGGTCACGTTTAAACTTTTACAGAAGAAACGGAAAAGGTAAAAGTTTTATTGACTTTAAATATTTATTTTAAAAAGAATTCTTTAATGAAGTTAAAACGGATTATTATTTAATTTTAACACCTCTGAAATGTTTCTAATGTTTGCCTCATTTAAACTTTAAAAGCGAAAATTAAAAAACTAAAATGTCTTGAATATTGAATTCCAATGTTCATTTTAATAACTATTTTGTATTCAAACTAAATTAATTCGTATCTAATTTTAGCAGCCCTGAAATTTTATAATTTTTGCCTCATTTAAACTTTAGAAGCAGAAACTAAAAAACTAAAACGACCTATAAATTGACTTTCAATATTTATTTTAATTTTTTTAAATGCCATTAAATGAATTCTTATCTAATTTTAGCACATCTAAATTTTTTATAATTTTTGTCTCATTTGAATTTTAGGAGCAGAAACAAAAAAAACTTTATATGAAGACTTTAAATATTTATTTTTAAAATGATTCCTTAATGAAATCTAATAGATTCTTACTTAATTTTAACAATTCTGGTTTTCTCAAATTTTTGTCTCAAGTTTTAGGAGCAGAAACTAAAAGAAAATGTTTTTTTTTTTCATATATTCAATTATTTATTTAAGTTATTTTAATTAAATAAAATAACTTTGTGTTTCATTTTAACACCATTGAAATTTATTGATTTCTCCCGTTTGATTCAAGAAAAAACCTGCCCCACGAAGAAAAGAATATCTTATTTTGCTCTCTTGTAAAAGGCATGAACATATGAAATCCTTTCCTTTTTTTTGGCTTGATGATATAAAGGAAGATTTATTTGAGTTTCGAACGGACGGCCAGCATTGACTACCTGAATTAAATATTCAAAAAAAAAATGCAAAAAAAGCATTTTCAATATTTAATTTTTAAAACCTTGCGCGTCGCCCGTGACATGCATGATGATAGTCTTTGTCTCTAACATTAAACATACTAAAATATAATAAATATATTCTATGAAAAGAAAAAAAAGAAAAGGCAATTAACTTTAAAGTAGCATATGGTTTTTGCTTAGTTGCGAGCATTACAATCTACGTCAATTTACGTTTTGCGGTTTCCTATCAATTTTAATGAAATGTATGAAATAATCAGTTTTAATGAAATGTATATTTTTTAACATAGTAACATATATTGAACGATGGACACTTATTAAGCAAGGCGTTTAAGCAACGCCACGAGGTTTTGACAAATCTACAGATAGAGTCAGAATATGATGGTCAAGACTTGACGTACACAAAAAAAAAAAAAAAAAAAAAAAAAAAAAAAAAAAAAAAAAAAAAAAAGTCAAACAATTGTTTCGTAAAAGAATACAAGAACGTACAAGAAGGGAAAGAAATACTCTGTTTGTGGATACTAAGAACAGCAAAGTATCATATACCATATACCAGGTCCGTATCCAGGATTTTTTCGGGGGAAGTTTAGGGCAAGGATTTTTTTTTTTTTGGGGGGGGGGGGAGGGGGTTACACATAAAACGTCAGAAAACGCATAAAAAATGTTTCTACCCACTTTTGTAAGGTTATCCATTTCAGGGGGGAGGGGGGTTAAACCCCCTACCCCCCCCCTGGATATGGCCTTTTCGTATACCATAGTACCATGAAATCGAGGACGTACGCGGAAGGGAGGGGGGCTTGGGGTCCACCCTTAAAAATCCTATATTTTAATTTCTGAGCACTTATTAAATGATTTTTGTTGGTACCCCTCCAGTAGAAGGGCCTTATTGAGTCGTGACGGGAGTCCTTATATGGGCATAGAGTCATTAGGGAGAACACGTGGTTAATGGGGTCAATGACCTAAATTTCCAAGTACTGTCAATCATTAATCAAATTGTTTCCAGGCGAAGTTTAATAATGTC
>JAQQPU010016545.1:8600-19766 GCA_029168905.1 Artemia sp. Kazakhstan ARC1039
GTTCCTTTTAAGTTTTAATGTTGCTCCTTACTTTCAGTTGAAAAAACCTTTTTTTTAAATTTAACTTTTGATCGTTTTTTAATTATAATTGGAAATCCGGCACCCCCTTCATAGAAATATCCCTTCCCCCATGAAAACATCCTCCATGGAAAGATTTTCCCACGTAATCCGCCCCCCCCCCCCACCAACAAAAATCTCTCCTGAAAAAGTATGTATACTTCCCAATAACCAATACTATATGTAAACAATGGGCAAAGTTCACAAATTGCAGCCCTTCCCTCAGGGGCTTGGGGGGTTAAGCCATCTTCAAAAACATAGTTTTTAGATTTTTGACTATGCTGATTTTCGAAAATGGCTACCTCAAAATTTTGATCAGGTGACTTTGAGAAAAAATGAGCTTGGGAGGGGGCCTAGCTGCCCTCTAGTTTTTTGGTCACTTAAAAAGCGCACTAGAACTTTGAATTTCCGTTCGAATGAGCCCTCTCGCGCTATTCTAAGACCACTGGATCGATACAATCACCCCTGGAAAAAAAAACAACAAAAAAACAAATAAACACGCATCCGTGATCTTTCTTCTGGCGAAAAATACAAAATTCCACATTTTTCCATATAGGAGCTTGAAACCTCTACAGTAGAGTTTTCTAATACGCTGAATCTGATGGTGTAATTTTCATTAAGATTTTATAACTTTTAGGGATGTTTCCACCTTTTTTCGAAAATAAGGCAAATTTTCTGGCTCATAACTTCTGATGGGTAAGAATAAACTTGATAAAACTTATATATTTGGAATAAAATTTCGATTCCATGGATGTATCTATTGGTATTAAATTCCATTTTTTAGAGTTTCGGTTACTATTGAGCCGGGTCGCTCCTTACTTACAGTTCGTTACCACGAAGTGTTTGAAACATGAAGCGTTCAGTAGATGCCGACGACGGTAGTTAAAAAGGTATTGAAATCAGTTCAGCCTACTCGCCCTATTAAAAGAAATGCGCTTAATCGACCACTCTAATCTGCGTTCCTGTATCTTAGGCCTCAAGGTAATTACTACGTTTTTTTTCAAACTTTGTAATATATCCTTTTCTAAAATACTGAAATTTTGCATAAATAATTGGAATTTCTTATCTAAGAATTTGATTTATATCATCTTGATTGCTAGTTAACGACTTTCCTTCTGGCAACAATCATTCGTCAATATCAAAAACACAAAACATATTTTTAAGCTTCTTTTTACTCTGTGAAATTTATTACGTATATCATATTGCCTTTCGAATTACCGCATTGAAGCAAGCTTTAAATACTACCACCGTTTGCATTCTTTTAAAACTTCTTTCAAACACCCTGAGATTTAATTATTTATTCTATGTTGTCTTTCTTCAAACGAGGATGATGGGTTCTTAGTCTCCACTTCCCAGCTGGAAAGAATGCGCTGTTAAAGGTATAAGATGTGCCACTAATCCCCAGACTCCAGACACATTAAATGTGCCGCTAATCCCCATACCCTAGACAAATTGAATGTGCCACGACAAATTCTGGATACGTAAGATATGCTGCTAATTCTCAATCCTTAGACACATATAATAGGCTACGAATATTCAAGCCCCAGACACAGAAAGAGTGCTTCTAATTCCCCAACCCTAGATACATAAAGTGTAGGCCTACTATTAATTCCCAAGTCAAGTAAAGGTAAAATGACGTTGAAAATATGGAGAAAGAGGGAAAATATGGACAAAGAGGGAGAAAGAGGGAGAATTGTTAGGAGGGTGTGAGAGGAGGAGAGAGAGGTACCACATTTGTCATTTTGCTACAAAATTAATAAGGCTATTTAGTGGCACACCCATTAGTCTGTACTTTTTTGTACGTATTGCGATCTTAAGTTCTTCAGACATTCAATTAGACTATTCAAAAATTAATGTTGACATCTTTCTCTTATGATTAAATTATTCAGTTTTTATACAGTGTAATTTCTGTTCAAAATATTAATGTTTACCAAAGAAACGCCCGAAACTCAACATTACAATAAAATAGATCTTTCGGAAATTTTCTCGCGTGGGCTTTATTAGAAAAGATTGTTGCTATGTAACATAATGAGATGGTTTGATGATAACCTTTTGACAGGTTTTATATTCTCGGCAACAAAAAAAATTTATAAGTTAATTTTTCCAGGCGATGCTTCCTGCTTTTGTATGTATTCAGTTTGAGACTTTTTATAAAATCTTTCCTTGCATCAATTAATGCTTGGATTTTATCCTGACACCAAAGACTTTTCACAATACTAATACTAAAATTTTTCTAATAATATACTAACAATGATTACTTCTCAGGTTTGTAATGAGGAATTATTTAGAGAGGGAGCCCGTAACAAAAATAGCTAGTATTATTATATATTTTGAATAAGAATTACTCAGGAATTAAAAAAATAGGATTTCGGGCAGGGAAAGATCTGGCCCTGAGGCTCCTCCTGATTCATCCCCTGATACTTATATATACTTCTTCTAATATATTTCAATAAGACATATTCCTAACATATATTTATAATGTCTATTCTAAACTTAATTTTATTATATGATAATATACTTTTAATAATAAGTTTCAACATTCATTTTGAATTTTGCTTCATATTTATGACCGTTATATCCTTCTAACGCAATGAAAACTAAGAATGGCTTCGGTATGAATCACCTAAACCATAAAGTGGAAGTTCATAAGGCACTGTTGGGGTAGATTTAGAAAAACACAGACTCAATTTTCATCTCTTCAAACAAAGCAAGCTCTATTGATTACTTCAGCCTATTTTCACGTATCTTAAACATCCGTAGACAATGTTTCTGTTACAAACAGCTACTCCTTTTTTTAAAAAAAGGACACATTTCTCAATTGTTCCACTACATTATTAGTGATGGTTTTAAACCCTCTGCTGAAAGATTATGCACCCGTCTTTTTTGGAATGTAAATATTTTGCACAACAAACTGCTTTATGAATTACAGCAGTCAAAAGTACCAACTGCTTTCTGAACTTTATCAGAAAGCCACTTTAAATCCTTAAAAAGCAAAGCACGATCTTCCGCCCAGCTCATTATTATCAGCATTATCCATACAGACTAAAAACAAACAAAGCCTCTTTACACGGGTGCACATCTGTAGCTTCTTCACAATACTTTTCTAAGGTAGTCTATTATAAATCATTAACCAAAAAACTGCTTATAAAAACAAGTAAAAAGCAAAATAGTAGCTTCAAATGAGAAAAATCACTCTATGCCCTAAAGAGCCCCACTTGTAACATATCAGTGGTTACTGGTACTCTACTAAAAATAACGCATGATAGATATGTCCAATTAATTTGCTTCTATATCTTTGCTAATTGCCAACACAATATTACTTATCAATTGTGCATTGCAGTAAGTTTTCAGTAAAGCGTAGGCAACCACTCGAGATTACTATAAGGAGCACGGTTGCAGTCCTTATCTCTTCTACTTAACAAGGGAATTGGATGTAAATATAGCTATTAAATGAGCTCTTATCAATCTTTCTTCGACCTTCCAGCAGCTTGTTTGCAACCGGAAAAAAGGAAACACTTCTACACGACTAATGCTAAAATACGACTTTATGAAAATGTAATTCCATTAGAGGTAAAAATCAGCATTATAGTGACCCTTATTCATCCCTCTGTGGTTTTACAGTGCCCAACTAGCTTCAGTGCTACCAATGCTAAAATGGAATTTTAGCATTGGTTTTCAAGATCGGAGACTGTGGACCTTTGTTTTAATTTAATTAAAAATCAAGTTTTTTAACTGAAAGTAAGGAACGACATTAAAACTTAAAACAAACAGAAATTATACCGTATATTAAAGGGGATGTCCCCCCTCAACGCCTCGCTCTTTACGCTAAAGTTTTGTATTGTTTTAAAAACTAAAGTTGTGAGACAGAGTCATACTTTAGCACACCCCTTTTATATAAGGAATAGTTTCTGTTTGTTTTAAGTTTTAATGTCGCTCCTTACTTCCAGTTAAAAAAAGCCTGTTTTTTTTAATTTCTGAACGTTTTTGAATTAATGCAGCTTTGATTTTGACTTACCATACATGAATAATTAAAACGAAATTTGCATATTAATTTTACTTTTTTTGCCTAAATGGCTTTCTCGAAATTTTGTTCTGACGTAACTTATGAATTAACATACGTAAAGAACTTCTATATACGTATTTTTTTTATTACGTATATTAGGGATTTCGTCCCTCACTCTAGTCAATATAGTCAATACCTCTCATGGTCAATATAGTCAATCACCAAGTCAATACCTCACTCTTTACGCTAAGGTTTGAATTTTGTTCGAATCACAAAGGCCGGTTAACTAGAATAGATTGCTCTTTTGAAAGTTCTAAAAAACACTTTAGCGTAAAGAGCGAGATATTGACTAGGGGGCGAACCTCATATACGTAATAATTTCTGTTCGCTTTAAGTTTTAATGCTGCTCCTTACTTTCAGTTGAAAAAGCTTGTTTTTTATTTAATTTATGATCGTTTTTTAACTAATACTGGGAAATCCAGCGCCCCCTTCATAGAAATGTCCCTTCCCCGAAGGAAACATCCTCCATGGAAAGATCATCCCCCGTAATCCCCTCCTCCTCCCCCCCCCCCAAAAGAAAAAAATCCCTCCTGAAATCGTCTGTATACTTCCCATTAACCAATACTATATGTGAACAATGGGCAAAGCTCATAATTTGCAGCCCGTCCCCCTGGAATTTTGGGGCATTAAGTTATCTTAAAGACATATTTATTACATTTTCGACTATGCTGAACAAAATGATTATCTTAAAAATTTGATTGGGTGACATCGGAAGAAAAGTGAGCGTGGGAGGGGGCCAAGTTGCCCTCCAATTTTTTGGTCACTTCAAAACGGACACTAGAACTTTTAGTTTCCGTTATAATGAGTCCTCTCACAATATTCACTGGATCGATATGATCACCCATGGGAAAACAAAAAAAAAAGAAAACAAACAAATAAACATTTATCCGTGATCTTTCTTCTGTCAAAGAATATAATTTTTTTTAAAGTAAACAGATATGAAAATAATCCCGAACGAAGTAAAAAACGCCCTTTTTTTCTCGATTCTACGGATTTAATGTCTCTCTGGCTGTTTTTTTGTTCTTAGAAGAGGAATTTCATGCCGGTGAACATTTAAAAGTAACGAAACTTTCAAATTAAGTTCGGAATCGGAATTAGGTGGACCAGAAATCCGTATGATCCTTCAAGAAGGGGTAAATCTATCTAACCATGAAAGGTTAAATTATAAAACTTGCTATAGGTAATGTTCTTCTGCCAAGCTCTTTTTGTGATATTCTTAGCCTGACGGGTGAAGGGGACAAGGATGGCCTGTGTGCTGGTATCGGCGAAGAAACCGCGAAAGCAATAAATTTGTTAAAGTACATTTTTTTATGCTTTAGTGACAGAAATAGAGATTTGTGTAGGCAAAAGTGGTACCCCATGAAGAAAGGCCTTTTCTGCGAATACAAAACTGCTTTACTATCATGCAGACCCTCGGAACACTTTCTTCAAAAGAGGGGAAATGCCCACTGCGAAAAGAAAAGCACTGTGGGACAAAATATTTTAGATCCTTCTGATAATGGAAGTAAAATTGCTACCATCGTTACTGCTGTGGATTCTTTAAAGCTAATCGCTTGTGTTTTATTCACTACCATATTTTGATTTCATTTATTCGGCATCGGCTATGTTTGAAATAATGAAGACAGGTTTCCCTTACCTTTTGTCAAATAAATGCACGTCTAGGAATACAACGAGTAAATGTAAACCTTCCAAAAAACTGTTTGGAGCGAAATAAATTAGTTTCGAAAAAAAATCTTAGATAGACCCACTGGATCTGGGTAGGACTGGGTATAAATAATTCTTAAGAGCGTACCGCCAGCAAGAATAGGCTTGCCATCAGTATGGATGACATCAACAAAGTCTGCATCACTAGGATCTAGTCTGACAATTGTCTCCGTTCCTTCAAAAAATGGTTCTGCAGGATCCAAACCTGAAAATAAATCATATATTGGATAGTCTATTTTTGATAATTACACTTTATTTTAAAGAAAAGAATTAAATGAGCCTTTTTCTCGAAACACTGCAATGCAAGACTTAAATTCTGATTTAAAGAGTTACTTTGCGGGGATGGTAACCCTCCTCGCATTTAGAGTAGTCCTGGGCAAGCTACAAACATGAACGGAAATTAATAAATAAAAAAAGTGGTTTTATGTAGAAGTAAAGAGTTATATTACTTTCGCCCAAAGAGTAGGGGTCTGAGGAGCTCCCATAAGATACAGAACAATTTATGTTAGTTTTCACTTTTAATGTTGCTCCTTACTTTTAGTAGTAAAAACTTGTGGTTTATATTTAATTCTTAAGTCTTTATATTTATATATAATTCTCCACTCGTCTAGTGGTAGTATTACTACTATTGCTACTACAAACAACTCATTATAACACCAAGCCACCTGAGGGCAACAGAGCTTTAAGCCCTCCTCCTCGATCTCGATCTACTCTACTTCTTTGATATAAACAAACTTATCATGTGTGGTTGCTTAGACAAATATGGAGAGAGGGGGAAAATAACCACTGATATCTTTGCATTTGGAAGAATATTTGTTTCTTGGTGAAGGGAGACACCTTTCCTGCAGAAAAGGTAGTTTTTAGCGTTAAGCGATGGTTTTTAAACATCGAAGCATTATGATAAACCCTCGCTAAGGTTAAACAGTGGGGCTTTATTGGGGTGACAGCCTTCCTCTTCCTTGGAACCATTCTATTTTATTTTTCAGAAGTAAAAATACCTAAACGAGCTATTGTCCTAAATAAACATGAACTCAGATTACAAAAAAGGAAATAAGTGAAAAGAGCAACGGCAAAAGTATTAAAATGAACGTAAACTATTTACATGGATGAGGGGGGCTGTCACCCCTTTAACCTCAGGTTCTTCACGCAACAGTTCAACTTTTCTCCCGAAACTTCAAGAATGAATGCACTAATACAAGAGTAATGTAATGAAATTTATAAATTATTTAGCATAATGTCTTTAAAATGAAAGGTTTACTCATTTCTCATAGCTTTGAACAATTTAGTTTTTTCTTGAAATATTTTTAAAGGCAAACGGTAAATAAATACATGTTTTTACCCATCAGTTATGTTTGCTGGACTCTAAAAACTTTCAAGAAGAAACTCAAATCCTAGCGTGAAGAGTAGGAGAGGGGTAAAGACTATGCGACAGCCACCGTCAAACCCAGAATAATTCACATTTCATTTTAATTTTTAATTTCATACTTTATTTTTTTTTTTTGTATTTAAACTGTAGAACTACAGCCTAAACTGAACAAAAGTTGTAATGAATAAAAAAAAATCAGACTTGCTGCTTAAATTTACTTTTTCAATTTCACAGAGAAGAGAAGGAAATGATCAAAAACTCGAATATTTAATTATGGAAACAATATGGAAAAAAGTTCTAATAAAAGACCCCCCCCCTCCTTCTAGAAGAAAGGTAGAGATTCGTCAAAATTTCTGCCAAAACAAAAAAAAACTATTAGTCAAAATTATTGGTTAAAGAAAATATCAGACCTCACCTCTTAAAATATTTTAGATCTAGTTTTCTGTCAATGCCCAAACCATTTAGAGTTTCAACGTTAGATGTCGTAGCAATGCTTAAGGAGATGAGACTATTTTACGGAAAGCCTATAAAGTTGTTAAAATTAGTTTTGAAAAAAAAAATCATAAGATAGTTACTTATCTCATTGTTAAAGGGTTTCGCTTCAATTTATCATCGCACCCTAAGGGAGCAATATATTGCCCAGTTTACATATTGCCATTATATTCCCTAGTACCACATCTTTTTCTTTTTGCCACTTGATAAGCGTTTGCCATTGTTATCATACAACCGAAAAGAG
The DNA here is from genome assembly GCA_029168905.1 of Artemia sp. Kazakhstan ARC1039. NCBI lineage: Eukaryota > Metazoa > Arthropoda > Branchiopoda > Anostraca > Artemiidae > Artemia > Artemia sp. Kazakhstan ARC1039. The sequence continues at coordinate 16,527 of JAQQPU010016545.1, forward strand.
TAGCACATATAGCAAATAGACATAGTAGCACAATAATAGTAGCACATAGACAGGGCTACCAGCTGCTCGATGACTTGGATGAAGTGGGTGAGTTGAAGCAAAGTGCCTTCAGGAGTGAGACAAGTAAATATTTATGATTGTTTTAAAGTAGTTTTCAGAATATTTTAGAGTTTGCTTAAAGAAGTCCCATCTCTTTAAGTATTACCAATGAACACTCCTACCGTGACTGCTAACAGTGCTGAAAGGCGACGTTGAGGAGTGGTACCCCTCGAGGAAATTATACTTCTTGGTTTGATCCATTTTTGTGGGCATTTTGGGGCTAAAAACCTCTTTTTAGCTAAGTTGTTTATTATGGGTTGCTCTCCTCGTAGTAGCATAATATTTGTCGGCATGAATATATAATGAGTCGGGGGTAGTAGGCTTGAGATTGTCGGTGTAGAATGTCGACTCTTGCTGATAGAAAAGTATCGCAAAATACTATGTTGTGACCAAGATGGACCAAGGATTGCTGAAAGTCTCTATTCATACTGGCCGTCGCAGGGACTTTTTGCTTCTTGGATCCAAGCCGGCTTAAGCGCTTCATGTAAACTTGAGAAGATGTGTTAGGACCAATCCTGGACTGGTTCTAGGACCATCGCTTTTCCTGAGACCGTAATAATTTCAAAAATTTAAGGAACGAGAAAATTGCAATTTGGAACGTCACAGCGTTAAAAAAAGTATTAAATCAGAAACTAAGCAGGATTACGTCGTATCCCTATTTATATGTATCATTTTTATGGAATTTGTCCCAAAAAGCGCAACAAAGGCATTTTGAGGAAACGGGATTGACTGGGGAAGTAAAAATCTTTTACATTTAGATTATGCTGATGATTTCAGCATCCTAGGTGAAAACATTTATCAAAATAAATTAATTTTTAGAGGTTTTGAGGGTTCAGGGTGCAAGAATAGGTATGAAGATTAATGTTAAGGAGACTAAATCGCTAAGACTAGGAAAAAGTGAAGGTGAGGAGGTGATGTTGGGCACCAAGAAGATCGATCAAGTGGAGAGCTTCACATACCTAGGTTGTATTGTTAGTGAAGAAGGTGGGTGTAGTGAAGTATGTTAAAAGTAGAATAGCCGAAGCCCATGTTGTTTTTTTACGGTTGAAGAAAGCCTGGAAGAATAGGAAGATAAGTCTTCGAACCAAGAATAGAATATTGGAAGCTATAGTGGTCAAGTATAGTTCTGAAGAGCGGGTGCCCCGAAAGACGGAGGAGGATTTACCTAATGTTTTCCAGAGAGCTATGGATTCTTTGGGGTTGCCGACTGACTTGGCGGCCAGCCATCTAGGGCCAAACGAAAGGTAAGTCGTCCCCGGGTGCGTGGGAGGATGTCATCAGAGAGATTTAAGGGAAGTGGTAACTTGAGAGGGTATAAAGACGGAGGCTTTGATTAGATTTGGGTAAAAGAGCAGCGTGTGGAGCTGTGTTGGTGTCAGGTGGCTTGGTGCTGCAGTGAGTTGCCAGTAGTAGTATTATCGTCAAATACCTAATTTTGGGTGAATAATTCGTGGGTGAATAATTTGAAAAAAAATTTGCAGCAAAATTATGGATATTTCAGGAAAAAAACATTATAAAATATATAACATAATATCTAAAAAGATTTTACGCCTTTTATTGGATTTCCTCTGACACCTAGAGAAACAATGTATCAAACAGTTCGTGGTAACGAACTGTAAGTAAGGAGCGACCCGGCTCAATGGTAACCGAAACTCTAAAAAACGGAATTTTGGTACCAATAGATACATCAAAAGAATCAGATTTTAATCCTGATTTCAAATATATAAGTTTCATCAAGTTTAATATTACCCATCAAAAGTTACTTGCCTGAGAAAATTTGACTGATTTTCGAAAAAGGGGGAAAGACCCTCTAAAAGTTATAGAACCTTAATGAAATTCACACCATCATATCCAGCGTATCAGAGAACCCTATTGTAGAGGTTTCAAGCTCTTATCTACAAAAATGTGGAATTTTCCATTTTTTGCCAGAAGGAAGATCACGGGTGCGTGTTTATTTGTTTGTTTTTGTTTTTTTTTCCAGGGGTAATCGTATTGACCCAGTGGTCCTAGAATATCGTACGAGGGCTCATTGGAACGGAAATTAAAACTTCCAGTGCCCTTTTTAAGTGACCAAAAAAAATGGAAGGCAACTAGGCCACCTCCCACGCTCATTTTTTTCTCAAAGGCACTCAATTAACATTTTGAGATAGCCATTTTGTTCAGCATAGTCGAAAATCTAATAAATATGACTTTTACGATGACTTAATCCCCCAAAGTTCACAGGGGAAGGGCTGCAAGTTATGAACTTTGCCCATTGCTTACATATTGTATTGGTTATTGGGAAGTATACAGACATTTTCAGGAAGAATTTTTTCTGGTGGGGGGGGGCTGGAGGAGGGGGTTACTCAGGAGAATCTTTCCGTGGAAGATGTTTTTTTGGGGTAAGGGACATTTCTATGAAGGGGGCGCCGGATTTCCAAGCATTATTTAAAAAACGATCAGAAATTAAATTTAAAAAAAAACAAGTTTTTTCAACTGAAAGTAAGAAGAAGCTTTAGAACTTAAAATGAACAGAAATTATTACGTATATGAGTGGGTTCTCCCCCAAGTCAATACCTCGCTCTTTACGATACAGTTTTTTTTAAGTGCTTTCAAAAGAGCTATCTATTCTAATTAAACGGCCTTTGTGATTCAGGGGTTTCTGAATTAAAATCTTTTTTAACTTTTAACATAAAGAGCATGATATTGACTAAGGGGAGAACCCCCTCATATACGTAATAACATATACGTAATAAAAAAAACAATAAAAATAAACAAGCGAAACGGCTCAATAGTAATCAAAACTTTTAAAAACGGAACTTTGATGTCAATAAATGTATCAAAAGAATGGGCATATAATGCTGATTCTAAATATATGAATTTTATTAAGTTTAGTATTACTCATCAAAGGCTACGAGCTTGAGAAAATTTACCTTACTTTTTTAAAGAGGGGGGAAATATCCCCTAAAAGTGAAAGAATTTTAATGAAAATCACACCGCCAGGTTCAGCGTATCAGAAAACCCTATAACATAGGTTTCAAGCTCATATCTGCAAAATTCTGCAACTTTGTATTTTTTGCCAGAAAAAAATATACGAATATAGAAGTTCGTTACGTAAGTTAATTTGTAAATTACGTCAGAACCAAATTTAGAGACAGCCAT
>JAQQPU010016546.1:0-19765 GCA_029168905.1 Artemia sp. Kazakhstan ARC1039
CAATCTCTTCTTCGTTTATATATTTTTTTTTCAGTTATTTGTGAAGTTTCCTGTTCATTCTCCTATTTTCATAAATGTTTTTTTTTTTTTTTTAAGTATGTTTTTTTTCTGTTTTTTTTTATGTGCTTTATAATAGTGTCTTATTTGTTTTGTTGGCCCTTTACAAGCTGAGCTTCTTGGGCGTGTATAAACTTTAAGTTTGTAATTGTTTTGTTTTTAGTATTAATAAATTGATTGATTGATTGAAGGGCTTATTTAAAAGGACATTGCTACACCTACTCACTTTTGTAATTACTAAAACACAATATTTGAAAAAAAAATCATTTTCTTGACAAAAACCTGTTTCAATTAAAAAAAAAAACAATATCCCGAATTCTTCTTACCTCGTTTCAATATCCAAGAGAAAGCAATGCATCGAATTTCGGATTCGGAATTTCGATTGTTAACTTTTTAAAGGCTACCAACACTAAGAAACAAGAGATACATTTATATGGTGGAAAAACAAAAAAGATGGTTCTGATAATCGTTTGGCTGGGAAAGTTAGAAACATCAGAGTGTGAAAGTATAAAAAGTTAGAGTTTAGAAAGTTATAAGTTTTCTTTTATTTTCGATGGAAAATTCAGTGGTTTATTCTAGTGGAAATGGAATGAATTTCAAGGAAGGGCCTTGACCTTCTACTGTATATATGATTAAGCCAAAAGTTGTTTATAGCATAGATAAACTAAAGAATAAATACTGAACTGAAGCATAAACAAGGTCTCTTAAATGACATTAGTTACTCAAATACCCATATAAAATAAACCTCTGGGTGTTTTTTTCAACATTCCGATGGCAAATTTTTTCCAGAATTTCCCTCCAATTCATAAATATGACGATTAGCAAGAAAAATCCGTACAGAAAAATTACATTTTATATATGAACAACTTAATTTTTCTTGAGTTTTACGACTTTCAAGTCCTGGACTTCCACCGGTGTTCACATCTTTGTAAGAAGTAAGATTAAAGAGATAAAACATGAACTTACTCTGTGCCAATGGGTTTAATCTCTTCTGGCCTTGCTTTGCTTTCCCCCTCTTCTTTCTTTTTCCCTTTGCGCAAGTTTAGTATGTACAGCAAATGAGTGTTATCTTTCAAGCCAGAAATACCATCGTTACTAAGCTGAACTTTTTCATGGCACTCAGGACACACAATAGTGTGATCATCAACTTCAAGTTTCTTTAACAATAAAATAGAGTAAAAGAAGCCATTAAAATGTAGTGTGTGGAAATAGCCAAAACAATTGTATATAATGTATTAGTGACACACCTTAAAAAGATATTTACTGTAGAACTGACCAAATTGTGTGTTTATTTTGGCGCGGAAATAAAGAAATTAAGGGAATACTTGATTATTTTTTCTCTGTTTTCCTAACTACTTCTTTCTTTTTAAATTCTAAATCCTAAAATTTCAACCTTAATTATCATGCATGGATAATTTTCGTAGGTTTTAGCATAAGGAATATAGTTCTAGTGAACTTTAAGCGTCTCGTCTTTAGTAGCAATAATGTGTACAATAAGTATGTTCAATAAAGCTGCGTCTTTTCTTTCTCAATATTTTGATTACGAATAAATATTTTTTTGGCTAAATCACTTTTACATATTTTATGCTTTTTCTGTTTCAATTTGATCTTGCAGATCGAAGTAAGTTAGGAGACTGTTGTTATATTAAAATTAGCTTTTCCCTAATTTACTTCCAAATCTGAATTTTTTAACTGTAGTTTTAGTATTGTAATTTTTAAATGAAGTAGTCTATAGCTGTTTAGTTTTTAATACCTATCATGCCTGTGTTAAAGCAACAATCATTTCCTTCAATTAATTTTCCTTGTTTTTAACTTGGAACATTCAGTTCAGAAAATATTTTTTGAAAATTATTTCACTCTAACTGAAAGCTTTTGCTTCAGCAATTATTATGAAGGTTAGTTAAGAAATTAAACCTATTTCCCAATTTTGTCTCTCTTCTCCTTAATGAATAGATTTAGATGTCTAATTTTAAATAATAATTATCCTCGTGTTGATAGTGCCCTTTTCAACGAAAAAGCAAATCTTTCAAACGGTTCTAAAGCTTAAATTTTTTCTGCGATTTCTTCTGCAAGAAACACCTTGAGTGCAGAAGAAGGATGACCGGAAAGTACTTTTTTTGTATCGTTACCCCTTTATTTTTCTAATCCCAGCCTCCCCCTTCCTATAAAGATAAGTTCTGTGTCCATACACTGACATAATAACCAATTTTTAGTATTCAATATATAAGAGTGAATCTATATACTTTCACTCTTCAAGTCTATTTTTTTTATCGCTGCCCTTTCTTCCTGGGTTGATATTTGAAGTTTGTGGTAACCACACTTTGTTTTTTGTCTTTTCGAGTCTTACTTCTTTGGCAACTATGATAGCTTGACATAGGTCCTTGCTAGAATATTCTCCGCTTTTCTGTTCTTCTGGGGAAGAAGCATTTCATCAGTTTCTTTTCTTAACTCTTTTTCAATATTACAGACTTTAAGAGACAGCAAAACAAAATTAATTTAAATAAAGCAGTGAAAAAAAAAAACTTTAAACAATAAACATCCAAATATTTCGACTCCACATCCGGGAACCTTTATCAAAAAAAAAAGTTACATTAAGTTAAACACAGTATACAAAAAAAAAAATAAAGATAAAAATAAAAATCATATCCCAATAACCTTGATTGCCCATCTGAAATTATAGGAGACACAATTTGGTGCACCAGAGGACAATCCTTCGTTATTTCTTATTCAGGCTTTTATAGTGATTGCAGTATTTGAGGTTATTAAGATATATCATCGCCAACCTGAAATTATATGAGCCACAATTTGGTGTGCCAGAGACAATCCTTTGTCATTTCTGTGTGCTTAGTCACGCTTTTATAATGATTGCAGTATTTTGGAGGTAATTAAGGTGTGAGTTTTTTTTGTCTATTTCTTTACATGTTGCATGTAATTTAATTTAACTTTAGATTTTTTCCGTTGATAATGGCTCCTGAACATGGAGTCAAAATATTCGAATTTTTATTATTTAAAGTTTGTTGTTTTTTCCCACTGTTTTATTTAAATTACACTTGTTTTTTTCTCTCTCTCAAATTCTGTAAATGGAAAAGCAATGCGGTCTAAGAAATTATTTATATATTATAGGCATCCTTTTTTCATTCCTCTGGTTGATGTGTAGTAAAAATAAACCGTGATCGACAAAAAGAATGTTAACAGCATTCACACTAAGTGTACAGGAATTTCAACTTCCCAGATGATACCATATTTTTCGAAAGCCTTTGCAATAGTCCTTTGATGGACAAAGTCCACCAAAGGTCAACGCATACACTCCTCTTCCAAAACCTCATTATTCTTCTTGTGTAGTAAATATGGGGACATTAGCTTGGTTTNCTCATTATTCTTCTTGTGTAGTAAATATGGGGACATTAGCTTGGTTTCCTTAGGATGCAAATCACTCAGTATGATGATACTTTTAGTCTTAGAGATGCTATAGATAGAGCTTTAAGGTAATAACAGGGTGATTTTGTGATGTGAGTAGAGAACTGATTGACCAAATTTTCACTCTTAGATTAATAATTAAACCGTGTCCGAATAATCAGACTCTTTTCTTTCTCAGTTTTATAGATTATAAACAAGCGTTTGATTCAGTCGATGAAAGGGCTTTAGTGAAGGGTCTATCCTTCCATAGTCTACTAGATAAACAGCCTACATTAAAGTGATTAGTGCCATGTAGAGGAACAATACTGCTGCGATTAAGGTAGGAAATAAGGCTAGTGGTTGTGTGGTGTTGAATCAGGAGTTAGGCGGGGTTGTGTTGTGACCTATCCCTGTTTAAATAAATAATTTTGATGGATTTATGTCCTAAGCAACACGGCAAAGGCTGTGGGAAATATCATGGAATCAAATGGGAAGGTAAATCACTACTAGACTTCAATTATGCAGATGATTTGATTGCCCTAGATAAAAATGTAAGCAAAATTAATGAATTTTTGGAGGTTTTGAGAATTTAGGGTGCAAGAATAGGTTTGAAAATTATTAGTAAGAAGATTAAGTTGCTTAGACAAGGAATAAATGAAAATAAAGAGGTGATGCTAGGTAACCAGAAGATCGATCATTGAAAGATTGATTATGAGTGAAGATGTTGGATGCAGTGAAGATATACAAAGTGGAATAATCACTGACCACAGTGTTTTTTTCACAATTGAAAAAGTTTCACAAATGAAAATCCAATTTCTAGGGCTATAATGAGAGTAAAGTTGACAAGAGTAGGACATGTTTTGCAGTAAATAGATGACAGCTTGTTAAAGATTAATTTTTTTGGCCATCCAGCTGGGGTCAAATGAAAAGCAGGTCATCCCCAAACGGGGTGGAAAGTGACCATAAAAAGGTTTTAGACGAAATTGGAACTCCTTGGGAAGAGAAAGTGTGATACTGTGGGAGGAGCAAGCGCAGCTGTGTTGACCACAGGCGGCTTTACGCTGTATCAGCAAGCTGTTACTAGTAGTATTGTAAAACTGTATCCGACCTTAATTTATAGCATCTGTTAGTCTGTTAAGTATCATTATGCTCAACAATTTGCGTCCTAGAGAAATCAATCTAATACCCCTGTAATTAATATACTTACATTTTTCACCTTTCTTATAAATAGGGTTTAGTCTAAGCATTCATAAAATCACCAGATACTTCCGCTTTATCGAAAATGATAATTATAATCTTCAGTATCTTATTTCTAGCTTTGTGATCACCATATTAAAAAAACATAGGACCTTAGAATAATTATCAAGACAGCCTGAGAAGAGCTACGATTCCTTATTGGCTTCAATATTAAAAATTCATAAGGTTTTTAGTAGTCTAGAACTCTCTTGGAGATCTGAAGGCAGATTGATACTCTTTGCAGAGTTTTGTCAGTGAACTGAAGCTCTTTGGTCAGATACAATAGGCCTATCTCATGGGTTCAATACAACAAGGATCATAAGTGTTGTATCTATGTTGTAACCTATAATCATAGCAGGAAAAGGAAACAGTGGTAGAATCTATAAAAAAAAAAAAACAATAAAAAAAAAACAGTTTTCTTGTCCTTTTTGTAATGACTCTAGACAGGATACTTTTTAAGTGAACATGTCTGGTAGTATCAGCAAAACGAATTGAAAGGAGGGTAAAGTATATTTTTCGAAATCTAGGTGGAAAAATTTGTTGTTGTTCTTCCCCAATGAGAATAGCAAAAGAGAGTATTTTTTAAAGCCTAGGGAGGGTGGTATATCCCTCCCACCCAATCAAGACCACTTGGTAGCATGGGATCATCAGAATGATGCAAGGTATCCTGTGTCATACTATGACAAACATAATATCGAAAGTGTGCCCTATTAATACTCAAATACAAGAGCCCCAGTAGTCTTTGCTTTCAGCCCAGAATTCAAAAGCTAAAGAATTAAATGGTATACAACTTCTTGATCAATGTAGCGCTTACTTACTTGGAGGCAGCATATGCAAAAGTTGCAGTAGTCATGTAGTAATTTTGGAATTCTATTCTCAGCATTAAAAGTTTCAAAGCAGCTAGAGCACTTCAATTCTCCATCATCTAGCATTTTGCCTAGAAAAAAACACAATAAATTCAAAACCGAGAAAAAAAATTATAAAGTTATTCTAAGGTCATGCAAGATGTTCCTTGTTGATAAAACAGGAACCATTTAAAATTTTTTAAAGATATTTTTTTTTAATTGATGATTTATTAAAATGAATGAAAGTATCATAAAGTGAATGAAATGTTACGGGTCCACAGTGGCTGCACTAGCAAGTCTTAGTTCTTATTCAAAAATTTGTCATGGCTTTTCAGTACAAGCTTAAACATTTGACAATTTTTTGACACACTATCAAAAATTTAATTCAACGAAATTCACTTTTAAATCCACAACAGTTAAACTACTTGGAGTGCATTTGAGGTAAATAGTCATTTTTCTTCAAAAGTGATGGTGGAAATGTTGTAACCATGACAGGTTAACAACAAAAGCCAAAGTCTGGTGACTAGCAAGGGAAGAATTGAATCCTATTGACAAGTCTGATGTCTATTGTGCCCTGGCTGGCACTTTCTGAAGTGGATTAATTAAAATAGTTTCCAAAGGATGATGGTCAGTTGTTGCTTTTACATGCCTACTGTATATGAAGTAATGAAAGTACTTACAGCCAAAAGCAATTGCATAAACTTCCTTCTCTAGCTGTGAATTTTTTTTTTGTTCAACATGGCTCAGTGCACATTAAGCAAACGCAATAGCCTTTCCTTCTGATAAAATATATGCCCCCATACCATGAGATGAAGCATCAACAGTAAGATCAATGAACTTGCATGAGGAAAGTATGCTAGATTAGAAATATTTGAGTCTTTTAAGGCTAAATCATGCTCATTAGTCCTTCAGAATTCCATAGACCTACTGAGGTTGCACAGCATTTTTTCTTTGTTGATAGGTTTGGGACGAATTTTGCAAGGTAATTTATCTGTTAGAGAATCAAAGAACTTGGCAGAAAAATATTAGTTTGTGCTCCCATGTCTATCTTGAATCTAATAGACATTACATTGTTGACTTCTAGTGTAACAAGGGCTTCATCATTGTTCTTCTTGTTTTCTATAATGTAAAGAAAAATAGCAGTCTGAATATCTTCATACTCTATCACTGCATTGACAGTCATGTTACATTGGCAAAGTGATTGAGTTTCTTACATTTGGTAAAAATTTCCCTTTAGCAAGTCAGGAATGGCTGGGTGAGTTTGTGTCTCCACAGAAATAACATCCTTTTTTGTGCAAGGCAACTGTATCTTTGTATTTCCTGGATGGAATTTTTGTATTTCTCAATAAAAAAATGCAGTGTTTTTGTTTTTGTTTTTTTTATTTTGTATTTCATCAATCTTGCTTTGGACATGGCTAGGTCCTTCAAATGTTTGTAGCTGTGCCTGGGTTGTCTGGTATGAGCAACATTTTTTAACTGCTGATACTGATGTTAAGTATTTCCTTCCATAAGAATTTTTTTGCATCTTGGGGTTTTTTATGCTACTAACTATTTTGCCATGCACCATTTCATCATCACTATTATAATTACAAGCTTTCACATGAATTTTCAATTCTGCATGTATTTCTCTATGCAATCTCTATCAAACTGGTCATGCTCCTGGAAAATATATCTGGCAAATTCACTGTCAGTGATGGATACAACAAGTTCATGGAATTTGCATGGAATTCATGGTAAGCATCTACACCGTTTTTCCTCTTCAGTGAGGGTGAATGTGTCAAATATTTACCATTCCCTTTCTCCAGCCCAAATGAGGAGGTAAGGACACTTGCTTTCCTAAGACTTGCTAGAAGTGCTTGGTGGTTTGGCTTCCATCTTCTGACACCAGGTAGTGTTTTATCAATCAATCACCTTATCAACCCAGGCACCTATAATAAAAGGGCATAATATAATGAGCACTCAGCAACATAACAAGCAACCTAATAAGCAGACATCAACATGAGCGCCCATAAGGTCCTCCTGGCTGAATGACACTGCCTTAGATTTTTGCTTTTATATTTCTATTATACAACAATTGGAAGTGCTGATTAGACCAGGTAAGCCCACCCCCTAACATTCAGCTTATGGGCACCCATGGACATCAACCATCATACCAAGGAAGCATAGTATTACAGAAAAGTCATACATGTGTAGGTTATTTACCAATATCATCAATAAATTTGTAACGGTGGATTTTATATAGGCCTAGTCTATTCTTCTTAATTAAACATTATAATAACACAATTTTTGCTTCATTACATCTATTTATTAGATTTTTAGAGTCTCCCTCAGTTTAACCACTCCCTTATAACTGAGCAAAGCCTTGGTCTATAACTAAATGCTAAAACCTTAATCCATTTGAGAGCTTTAAGGTCCTCTGGACCTGTAGTGCTCTTGAGTTGATGACTCCCAGTCGAACCTCCACTGCTTCTTCTCCCACTTCTTGTTAAGTTGATGTTTGAAAGACTGGATGGAAGGAGTGCTGACAGTAAAGTCCTTCAATTCATTCCAGTGGTCAATTACTCTGTTCTTGAAAAATACACTTGATGGATTCTTGATCTGGAGCTTAATTTTGGTAACTTCTTTGAATGTCCTCTTGTGAGATGATAGCTGGTGCTATGGTTACCCTTGAAGATGGTGGAGTTTTGCTCTTGGAGTTTATAAGTCAGCATCATATCACTACGCATGCGTCTGTAGACGAGGGTAGGTAGCTTGAGATGTTCCTCATATGAAGCCAACTTTAGGCTTTTCATGCACTTTGTTGCTTGCCTTTGGACATTTTTGATGAGCCTAACATCTTGCTGGTAATAAGGACCAGCCAAACACATGTCAAAATCAACATGGGGTCTAACAAGAGCCTTAAAAAGTTTTATGAATATTGTTGCCTCTTGGTTACTGATAGTCCTTTCTAATAGGCCAAGGATGGAGTTTGCTTGGGAGACAACATGCTGGAGGTGGCTTTGGAACCTCAGCCCCTAATCAATGATCACACCAAGGTCTCTTTTCACTAAATGGTCCCATATATTAGTGATTGGATTTAAAAGTGAATAGGTAGCCATTGGGTTATTAGGTCCAAGGTGCAAAATATAACATGTGCTTGCATTGAACTGGAGAAGCCAGTCTCAAGTCCAATTCTGTAGCCTGTCTAGATTGTGTTGGATTTTATGTGGCTTAACAATGCCAAAAAGCTTGGCATCATCAGCAAACAAATGCATGTTGTTATCCACAAGATTGAAAATATTGCTGATATACATCAGGAAAAGGGGTGGGCCAAATGCAGTTTCCTGCATTCACTACTATGGACTCATCAGAGTAGATTGGTTGGCCACCTGTCTCAAATAAACAAACTTTCTGCTTGTGGTTAGAGAGGAAATTCATCAGCCAGGCTATCAGGGATGAGTTGATACCAGCAGCAGACAATTTCGAGAGCAGTTGACTATGGGGCACTTTGTCAAAGTCTAGCAGCAGTAGGTCAACTGGATGTACTTGGTCAATCAGGCTTGTAATTATTTCATATGATTCCAACAAGTTGGTTTCAATTGATTTTCCTGACTGGAATCCATGCTGCTTGGGCAACAAGATCTTGTTTGTGGTGAATCATTAACTATACATTCAAGCCTCTTAAACACAACTGAGGTTAGGCTGTTAAGTTGATAATTCTCAGGCTTGGTGCAGTCACCTTATTTGAAAACCAGAGTTATGTTGGCTACTTTCCAGTCTGCTGGGAGCAGTCTAGTAGTAAGTGATGTTTGGAAGATTCTTGTGAGAGGATTTCACTTCTGCAATTTCTTTTAGTATCCTGGGATGTATGTTATCAGGTCCTGGTGACTTGTCAGGATTCAACTTTTTTAAATATTTAAGGATCTCTGTAGATGATACCATGATGCTCTCCATTGGGGATTTTACATTATAATTTGGTGGGGAAGGTAAAGGGCCATTCAAAATTCATATGCAAGGCCTGCATCAAGGTTTTAAGTTTTTCTGGTTTTTGCAATAATTCTCTCTGTTGCTGTTTATATTTCTTCAATATTTACTTTTACAATTGATTTCCCTCTTAATCTCTTCTGTCATTACTGGGAGTGTTTTAGGTTTGGGGATAAGTTTACTTGAAGTGTATTCATTTACTTTATTTGTTATCAATTATTTGAAGTGCTGCCATTGTTGTTCTAGAGAGCCTTCTAGAGATAAGACATTATTCCATGTAATGCTGCCAAGACCCATTCAAATCTTCTCATAATTAATGAAGGTCTTCTAGATGTAGTGATTTGTTGTTCTGATATGTATGGCAACATGGTCACTCTTCCCAATTGGGGGTATGTATGAAGTGGATAGAAGAGCTTCTGGTCTCCAAGTCAAGAAGGCGTGGATGCTGACCATCCCAAAAACGCTTTGGCTGGTTGACAATTTGGTGTAAAAGGAAATCATTTACAATGTCAATGATTGCACTTGTAGGACAAGAAGAGATGTAGGGAAACTGGTCTTTCCAGGCTATGTTAGGCAGGTTGAAGTCACCTGCAATTAGTAGGTCCCTAGGGTGGGTGTCTGTAATCTTGCTGATGAGCTCTGCTAGTTTCCTGTCTATTTTCTCTGGTGATGATGCAGATCAACACACAGCCAATTCTGACAGGAGGGTGGATAGCTCCAACCCAGACAAATTGAGTTTTTTGGACCAATTTTTCCATGGTGGATAGCCAGGTTCATCTCTCCTAGTTAAGTTCAGCATCTAAGTGGAGCAGATACAGCTATTCTTTTCTTGCAATCTTCCCAGGATGTATCTTCTCTGAACTGAATTTTCTGACATAGCTCATAGGATCGTTGCAGAATACACATTTAGGTTCAGGACAGAGAGGAGAATGGGGGGGGGGGTGACTCTGGGTTGGTTCTTGTTGGCTAGTTTTAGGTCTATCAACTGGCAGTGGTTGGCTGGTTGCACTACTAAGTGTCTAACATTGCTTATGTTTGCTCCTGTAATGCTGCACAGCTCTGCAAGGTGTCTTTCAATGAACATCTTGTCATTTGGTACTTCTGGTTGCTGGAGTATACCATATGTGACAACATTAAGTTTTCTCTCTACTTGTCTTTCTCTTGTCTGAACAGTCTTTGGACTTTGTCTTCAAGGTGAGAATTTGTTGCTTGTTTCCTCCTGTGTTGCAGCTCCAACATATTCTTCAACTTCTGAAATGGTGCATTTTTGGTCACATTCTTTCAAAATTGGTAACATGTTCTTTGACTTTGTTTATCTTAGTGGTTGTGCCTTGCTTCAGCTCTTCTACTGTCCCTTTAACTAATTCTGCAATAGCCAAAGCACTAGGGACCATAGATGTCATCAAATTTGATATTTCAGCCAATGAGTGGGTCTGCTGGAGTACCAGAGTGCATGCAAATCAAGCAGTATCACTGCATGTCTCTAATGGTATTCACAGCAGGGCATTTTTAAGCATTCAATGAATAGCTGTTTTTCACACTTATCAAATAAGACTACCTTTGAGTCTGGTTCAAGACCTAGCCTATTTACAGGCAGTACAGAAATCTTAGGACTTTTTGGGCTGACTAGCTTCTGTTTTCTTTGTGCTTTGCCTATTTCTTATTAATATTTTGCCCATAATGTAGTTTTGAAGGAAAAAATCAGTGTAATTCAGATATAGCCTAAGGCTATATCTTGCACTACAAGGGGGCAGGGCTGAGATTCAGTCAAAGTTACTCTTAAATCTAAGAAATAGTCTAGAAATACACCTAATAGGCTAATTTGGCTAGCCTAAGCTTATTAAGCTACAGTGTTTAGTTTGGAAGATGATATATATTGTGCTGTTAACCTACCTACCAAGAAGTTTAAGATCAGGTTTAATAAAGACTGTTCAATTCATGTATCCTGTGACAATTTTACATGTCCCTTGGACTACAAAAAGCAGGTTTAAGATATTTGAGGTAGTACTGGATTACATTGTAGTGGACTTAGTAAGTTGTTATTTAAATAGCCTATTATTTTGATTGGTAGGCATAGAAAAACTGGTGCCTTCAAACATAACAGTTCAAGAATACAACTGAAAGCTTTTCTTTTTCAAATCTGTTTTGCCTAATCTCACTTAGCCTACCATAAAGAGAACTATAACCTTTTGTTTTCACTTGATATTTGGTTTCCTAAAGTGAACAATAAGAACAAACTCAGCAAGCTTAATTATACCTATCACTTAACCTTTTTTCAATAGCAACCGTAGCAGCAACTGGGAGGTGTGAAAGTGAATAAAGGATTGTTGACCAAATTTGTGAGAAAGAACATTTATTTCTACCCATATTTTACCATATCTGCTTATATTTGATATTAAGTTTCATTTTAAGAGGTTTTCCCTGGTGTTTCACTTTATTTACCTGCATTTTGATGTTAGAAAATTTTTATTTTCTATTCCCAAGGGACTTGTCCTTTGTCTGCTAATAAACAGCTGTTTGTTTATTTGTAAACAAGGCCAGGCTGAGTTCAGTGTCCTTCTCCTTCTTCCGAATTTGCAGCCAGCAATAGAGCGCTGTTGCCAAACGCTCAATACTAAAAACACCATAGATTACGTTGGCTCGTCCGTTTTTGCGTTTTTTTGGTGGATAGTTTGTGCAGAAGGGAGCAATAGCAAACAAACAAGAGGCCGAATTGGTACCAGCGGGATTTTAATCCTTAAACTGCTGGGAATAGGTTATTTGAGTATTGCACTTCCCACATTCTGTCTACCTCGAAAATCGTCAAGGCAATAAATTTAGCTTTCTGAGCATCGACGAAATACACACCTGTGAAGTTTGTTTGTAAACATTGATGTTCCAGAACATTTTTCACGTAATCCCGCTTTTTTAAATTTGGCGCCGATAGAGTAAAACCACAGTGCGCTATTCGTCCTATACTTGTAAAAATGCTGCCAAAACGACCTCGCACGAGTCCGAAAAAAGGAACTGATCAGTGTGCAGCTTGTGGTTGTAATTTAGATGAAGAATCAAGTGCGATGAATTGTGATGGTTGCAATCGATGGCTTTGTATAGATTGTCTTGAAATGACTGAGCCGGAGTATGCTCTCTTAACAAAGATGACAAGGCGTATCGGATGCGAGTGGCATTGTCCTATGTGTAAAGGTGACAAACAAGCAAGACTAAATGCATCGGATATCCAAAATGCTATTACCAAATCCCTTGAACCGCTTCAACCGGCCCTAGCGGTCATTCAGGATCTTGATGTGAAAATTAAAGATGCCGTCAAAATGTCTTTTAGTGAGTTTAAGCGTGAAGTGATCGAAGACATGGATCATAGATTTCAAGCCATTGAGACGCGGATAGATACCCTCGAGCAAACGTCTGGCGCCACCGTCGACCAGGACTTGCTGAATTGTCTTGTAGTCTCGCAGGTACAGGCTTTAAAAAGCGATCTTGATAGCCACTTAGAGAACAAAATGAAGCAGTTAATAGTCGAAGATAGAGACAGACAGAGACGTAAACTGAACCTTGTTGTGTTTGGAGTGCCGGCAAAACCAGAAGACGGACAGTTTATTCAGCAGTATTTGTCCCAAGAGTATAGCCTTCCAAATATATCCGTCATAAATCCCCGTCGCTTAGCTAACCCGAATAACCAAACTAGCTCAAACTCACCAATCATTTTTTCCGTTGTCAACCTTGAAACAAAGAAAAAAATTCTCCAGAAGTCGTATGAAAAGAGAGGAACTGGTAGAATTCAGTTCAGAAACGACGTATCCAAAGCAGACCGGACTAAAAGAGCCAAGCTATATGAAGAGTTCCAAGCTCGGCGAGCAAATGGAGAGACGGATATTGTGATTCGGGGTGGCAAAATCGTATCAAAAAACTTGCTACCTCCAGCCCCTCCAACTCAGATGGAACTCTAAGTGGGCTGCCAAAACCTGTACATAGTTTCTCTTCTAGTGCATTATTAGATGTAAGTGATACTTTTGCTAGCGGGGAGTCGGACGATTGTTTTTACAGTGCTAGATCTGGACAAACCATTGATTCACCGAGTTCTGAAAGATCATCAACTCCCTCTGATAGTGGAAGCTGTGGGAAGATTAGTGCCCTTAGTGTTATTTTCAGCAATGTTGACTGTCTAACTTCAAAGTTTCAAGAAATTAAGTGTGTTATTACATCAGGCGTTTCAGATATTTATGCCTTCTGTGAAGTGAAACCAAAAAGGACTGCTATCCCTCTGACGGAACAACAGATACAGATACCGGGATACAAAATAATCAGCAACCTATCAAAGGAGGAAGGAAGGGGAATCGTCCTATACATCCGAGATACTTTCCAGGTAAGAAATATTAATATTGAATCTGATTATGAGCCTTACCTAGAACAAGTGTGGATATCAATAAACCTACCTGGTGAGCCAATACAGATTGGTACGATTTACAGAAGTCCGAGTTCCCCTAATTTAGAGAGGTCCCTTTTTGAAGTAGTAAAATCAATTGATAGAAAAGTAGCGCTGACAGGAAACCTTCTCATAGTCGGGGATTTTAACCTACCTTCTGTCCAATGGATAGATGGCTGTGGCTATTCTGGACAGAAATCAGTTGTACCATTTCTTGAGTGTCTAGCTAACTATTCACTTTACCAAGCTGTAAATTTTCCGACTAGGCACCGGGATGGCCACCCCCCATCATTGCTGGACCTCGTAATAGTAAACGACCATGAAACGCTCTTAAACGTGGCCCCACTACCGCCCTTCGGTGCAAGCGATCACGCTGCCATACGATGCTCCCTTAGACTGTATCCAGAAAAATCAGTTTTTACCAA
Organism: Artemia sp. Kazakhstan ARC1039; assembly: GCA_029168905.1. NCBI lineage: Eukaryota > Metazoa > Arthropoda > Branchiopoda > Anostraca > Artemiidae > Artemia > Artemia sp. Kazakhstan ARC1039. The sequence goes on from JAQQPU010016546.1 coordinate 14,343, forward strand.
ACATGTGTATAGAGATTACCGTCTGATGAAGCAAGAGTTGGCGGGGCAGGATTGGTCCTTTATCACTGAGAATGATGTTGATAAATCGTGGAATATGATGAAGAAAATACTGCTAGAGGTCTCAGAGAAAAATACTGCAGTAAGATGGGCTCGTAAACCCAAAACGCTACCATTTATGACCAAAGAATTAAAGAGAGCAAGAAATAAAAAGAAAAGGTATTGGAGACTATTAAACAGGATATACACAATAAGAACCACTACACAAAATATACCAAGACACGAAATCAAGTCAGAAATCTATCCAGAAAGTTATTTGAACAGCATGAGGAGGCTGTAGCAGCAGCAAGCAAGTTAAATCCAAAACGCTTTTGGAATTATGCCTCAGCCCGTAAACCTGGTAGACACTCTGTTACGCGACTTAAAGATAATGACCGTATAATAGATGACCCAATAGAAATTGCCAATGCCGTAAATAGGCAGTTTACATCTGTATTTACTCCACCTGATAATGCCCCTCTTCCAGACCCCCCCACCTATACCATCATAACCCCTATGCCCCCGATTACAGTCAATAGGGTAGATGTAGAGGCACGCCTAAAAAAGTTGAATTCAAATAAGTCGGTGGGACCTGATGGTGTACACCCAAGGCTTCTTAAAGAATTGCATGTTGAACTATCAGGCCCACTCACTCACCTTTTTCAGAAATCCCTTGATGAAAAGTGTATCTCGCAGGATTGGCGCATGGCCCACATAACCCCCATACATAAGGGTGGCAGCAAAGAGGACGCAAGCAATTACCGGCCAATCAGTGTCACCTCTGCAGTCGGGAAGCTACTAGAAGCGATTGTTAATACTGCAATCCTGAAACACTTGACAACCAATAAACTATTCTCATCATGTCAGCATGGCTTTAGGTCTGGTCGGTCGGTTGAAACAAACTTGATTGATTCTTATAATTATATCACCGATCTTCTAGACCAGGGGTTCCCAGTCGATATCATACTACTCGATTTGGCAAAGGCGTTTGACAAAGTCTGCCATAAAAGACTTCGAATCAAGCTCCAAGCTATTGGGGTGAGTGGTGGTGTGGTTGAGTGGGTGATGCAGTTCTTAACAGATAGGAAACAGACGGTTAAAGTATTTGGCGAGGATGGAAGGACGTTTTTCTCCGAGGTGGCCGCTGTGGGAAGTGGTGTCCCCCAGGGCACAGTTTTGGGTCCGACTTTATTTAATATATATATAAATGACGTGCCAAAAATCCTAAATAACAAAGTAAGCCTCTACGCTGATGACTCGAAACTTATCGGTCGTGCAGACACAGCAGAGAATATTAAGTCGATCCAACTGGACCTCGATACATTCACTCACTGGACTAATATTTGGAGGCTTGAATTCAACGCAACAAAATGCAAGACTCTCCACCTTGGGAAGAAAAACCCACACACTCAGTACCATATGGATTGTAGGGATGGGTCCCGAAATGCCATTTCCAGCAGCCACGCGGAGAGAGATCTTGGTGTCCTGGTAGACGACAAATTGAAATTTCATATTCATGCACAAGCGACTATTGCGAAGGCTAACCACACTCTTGGCTTAATCAAAAGAACGTTCACTAGCAGATCTCCAACTGTTATGACCAAGCTATACAAGAGTCTAGTTCGACCAAGGCTAGAGTTTGGAATGTGTATCGCATGCCCAATCAATAAGACAGACCAAGCAGCTCTAGAATCAGTCCAGAGGAGGGCAACGAAATGTATTAGAGACCTCTATGATGTCCCTTATCCATCCCGTCTCCGTAAGCTTAGAATACCATCTCTAACATATCGTCGCAAACGAGGCGATGTGATAACAGCATACAAGCTCCTAAATGGTGAGGATACCATTCCTGGCCTTTTTCAACCGGACAATTCAAACAGAACTCGTGGTCATTCTCAAAAGCAATTCCGACAACGAGCCAACACCAGACTAAGGAACAAGTTCTTCTCAAATAGAGTTGTCAGCTTGTGGAACTCCCTTAGTGAAAAAACAGTAACCTCTACCAGCGTGGATGCGTTCAAGTCATCAGTGGATAGGGAGTGGCTCAACAAACCGTGGTGCACCATTTGGGACGCCACAAATGATGATTAACTATCATCACTGAAGCTGGCGGACACAGGATTCGTCCTATCGCTAGCAAGTGCGATTTAAGGTAATTTAAGGTAAGGTAGCCTAAAAATTAAATCCCAGTTCCACGTAAATGCTATTAGAATGTTGCATTTAAGAGAGACATCTACAAGACTAAATTGCTGGTCTTTAAGTCAGGGAAATAAAATAGTTCTCCTGTAATAATTTTAGTATTTGAATTAAAATTTTTAAAATATTATTTCAAAATTCAAAAATATCAACATATTTTTGAGTTGTTTAAATAACCAGTTTTAGGATTGCCCTTTAATTTATCAGGATTTCACTTGCTTGAGCTTGAGTTTTTGCGGAATTTTCAGTTAGTAAAACACATTGATGATATTTCAAACTAAAAAACTAAATTCTTTCTTAGCCGTCAATATTGTTTTTGTAGGCTACACCTTAGTCATAAAAAATAGTAAGTTTTAATGTTTTTTGGTTAAAACTTAGTTAAGCTGACTTTTTGCTAAGTTGGATAGTTATTGAGCTGAAAAGAGTCAATGATGGCAATTGAACCCCTGCTCATGTCCCATCCCTATCAAGAAAACCATTTGATCAAGAAAAAGGTGTAGCAGATAAAAACATGAAATAGGCTACGTTAAAGAATAACATTGATGCAGTTAAGGTTGGGGATAAGTATTGTAGCCTGGTTGATTTTGTATTGAATTAGGGTAGTGGTTAAGCAGGGTTGTGTTTAATTCTCACTTATATGGATCAATTTGATAGAATTTTTTCCTAAGGTGAATAAGAAAAGCTATGGGAGATCATGGAATTAAATAGACTAGGAAGCAAAACTGTCTTGGACTTTGATTAGGCCTATGCTGATGATTTGAGTGTCTTAGCCTGCTTGACAATGCTAGCAAAGTGAATGATGTTTTGGAGGTTTAGGGTACAAAAATAGGTTTGAAAATCTTTCCTAAGAATAGGCTACTAGCCTAAGTTATCTAGACTTAGAATCAAGAGTGTCCCAAGACTCATTTCATTGGGGGGGGGGGTGTCATCTTTGTAAATTTTACTGAATTTCTACCTGATTTATGCCAAATATTCTGCAGAAATAAAGAATTTGCTTAAATTTTGGGCAATTTTGCATAATTTCTGCCAAAATTTTTGCCTTCAGTGAAAATTTTACCATATGCAAAAAAGGCTGGAGGGGTGGTGCACCCCTCCTTGCCCCCCTTGGATTGCCCCTGCTTAGAATAAGTATAAAGGGAGAGATAATGTTGGGCAAAAAGAAGATTGATCAAGTGAATAGCTTTACTTAGCTTGGCAGTATTATAAATAAAGATGGTGGATAGGCATAGGCTAGCCTACAGTGAAGATATTAGAAGTTAAATAACAAAAGTTCATGCTGTTTTTTCAAAGTGTGAAAAGGTTTAGAAGAACAGAAAGATAAGTCACAGTGAGGACAGTGGTCAAGTATGACTTAGAAGTATTTATGTTCCAAAAGATAAGATAAGGATTTGCAGTAAATTTACAGGTGGCACTATAATTTAGCTAGGATGAAAGTGAAAATATCATTTGATGCCTTTTTTATGCTCTTTCATAATTCAATAATTGCTGCTGTTGCCAATAGCATCTTGAGCCCTTAAAGTTGCCCTGAAGGTATTATGCATGAATTATGAAAGAGCATACAAAAAGCATCAAATGATGTTTTCACTTTCATCCAAGCTAAATTATATGGCCCACTGCAAAGTTACTATGAAATTTACACACCCACACCCCCCTAATGGGCAAATATATACCCTGAATTGTTGAAATGTTAGGAAAACAGTTTATATTTGAGTTGCCCAATAAATAAGGTTTGAATTGTTATAAATAAGTATTTTTGGAATATATTACTCTTGAACAACTTATTTATAAACTGGTGATATGTTTTCAACAAATTTTCAGTAACTCAACTAGTGTTGATAACTTCTTTGTGTGGCTACAAAAATGAAATACCCTTGGGGCCCCTTTAAGGGCTCAAGATGTAATTTGCAACAGAAGCAATTATTGAATTATGAAAGAGCATAAAAAAGGCATCAAATGATGTTTTCACTTTCATCCTACCCAAATTATAGTGCCACCTGCAAATTTACTGGATTTGCTAGATGTTATGCTGAGGAATTGTTTACAGTTCTTTTAAGCACCTGTCTGACTGACTATATTTCAAACAGTAAGCTGGACATAAAATGTGGTTCAATCATGGCTCCATAGGCTAATAAGGCAAATGTTAAGGTGGATAGGACAAATTCTGCAGGTGAAGGATGACAGGTTGCCAAAGATCATCCTTTTTTGCCATACATCCCTTAATTCAGTAAGAGGAGTTCATAAGGAAGGACTTAATGGATATTATAACTTCTTGGGAGGGTGTAAAAAGGGGGGCTTTGAATAGGTTGGGTTGGAGGAGTGTTCAAATATGTGTTGGCCTCAGGCAGCTTGATGCTGCAATGTGTCATTAATACTGGTGTTATAGTAGTAGTATTGCATTTTTCTTATTACTAGATGGCTTTTTTGTTTTAGAATATTTAGAAATAGTATCAATAGAGAGCAAGGTTACAGTGTGCACTAGTTCTGCATTGGCAGCACTGAACTAAATTGGCAAAATGTATTTTCAGTGCTATTTTGAATGAGTAGGGTAATTCTTTTGTCAAAAAATTTACCTACTAGAAATGCCAAAAATACCAAATGTCCTCCTTTCTTCACCAAAAGTGCCAAATGCTCTGCTCTGTTCTCAAGGCAGAGTTGGACTTGAGCTCTTCACCAAATTTTACAAGAGATGGATGAGAGGAAGATGGAAGCAAAAATATGCTTTTGTTGAACTAATCAAGCATGAAAACACAAGTTCATATGGATAGATGACTTCCATCTAGCTCTTATCCTCATGAAAATGAGTTATTGTTGTTGAGTTGATTATGCAGAAAATCAATTTCTCTTATGCTTGGGATCCATTTTTGTCAATTAGGTTTCATAACAAGCCATTTCAGTTTGAAATCATACAAGTAAAAGTTGGCACAGGCATGAGGAAATTTAAGTTTGTCTTCAAAGAAAAAGAAAGACATTGTTTGCATCCTTCATATTTGTTTCACCTATGCTGGTATACATCAAAACACTATTTAGGTATCATTCTAGATCAAGGGCTCCACAGAAGGAAATACCTAGATAACAAAACTAGTATCATTAGGCTATATTCCTTATTTTATACACTTTTCAAATATTATATTTACATTTCTTTCAATGCACCCCACCCCTAATGGTTGCTTAAAAAGCTCCAATCATATATG
>JAQQPU010016547.1:2415-19765 GCA_029168905.1 Artemia sp. Kazakhstan ARC1039
AAAATTATTTCTTCTATATTTTCAATTAAACTATTCTCCTCTATATGAGCCTTTTCGTATGTATTTGTTGTTTGCAGCTCTCTTAATAAAATATCATAATAGAGTTTCTGACAAATTATGGCAAAATTATTGCTAGCTTTATCAACTGGTACAATTACAAATTCATTCTGTATATTAGCAATTGCTTGTTTCATATTGGCATTATAAAATGTTGAATTTTTCTCAGAATTTTTTGGATTAATTCTATACATGCTATTTCGTACATTAGTCAAAATCAAGTTTATCCAATTCTGAAATATGTCTTTAGTAATTTTCTCCTTCTTGCACCATTTATCAATAAATAATTTTAAATCATTCTTTAATCCCCTAAGAATATCTGCTGGCTTTATGCTGTAAGAAAGACGGAATTTAGCCCCCATTAGTAGAATGCTTATAATGAATTTGCTTGGCTTATGTTCCTTCCCGTGCTAGTTGCTTGGCTTATGTTCCTTTCTGTGCTATTTGCTTGGCTTATGTTCCTTCCCGTGCAATTTGCTTGGCTTATGTTCCTTCCTGTGCTATTTGCTTGGCTTATGTTCCTTCCCATGCTATTTGCTTGGCTTATGTTTCTTCCTGTGCTATTTTCTTGGCTTCAGTTCCTTCCCGTGATATTTGCTTGGCTTATGTTCCTTTCTGTGCTATTTGCTTGGCTTACGTTCCTTCCCATGCTATTTGCTTGGTTTATGTTCCTTACTGTGCTATTCTACGGGACCTCTACACCTTTTCAAAGAGAGTGAGTATCCCCTCACAATGTCGTATGGATTTGCTTGGCTTATCTTCCTTACTCTGCTATTCTATAGAAGCTCTACACCTTTTCAAAGAGAGTGAGTAGAACCTGTCAAAGAGTTTGATAACCTCTAGCTTAAAAGCATCTCATCGGGTTTGGTTAAGAATGTATCGTGTCTAGAATTGATTGGCATATGGTTTTATATCATTTTACTTAAAAGCTAACTCTAATTTTAACTGAGGTCCAAGCACAGAACCCTGATTTATTGAAAATTAATAACTAATCCCAATTGATAAAAGTTCTTCCCCATGATCACCCCATAGGGAAAAAGGGAGGTGGAATACTATTATTTGTAAATAATTATCCTTTTCCTAAATTAATTCATACTCCCAACCTTTCAGATTACGATGAAATCATTTGAGTAAGTGTAAGATCCAAAGTTTTACCACGCCCCTTTAATTTGATTTTGTTTTGCTGCTTCTATTATTCCCCAAATCAAAACGCTGCACAAAGACAGCGATTCTACCAACAACTGCATAGTAGTGCCGATTTTGTCCTATGCAAATTCCTAAACGCCGGTATTTTCTTAGTAGGTGATGCTAATGATCTAAAGTTAAATCCCCTTTGTAGTTCCCTAAACTTAAAACAAATAGTAAAAATACCAACAACAAAAGGAAATTCAACCCTTGATTTGATTTGCACCAATATGCAGGCTTTCTATGCCCCTCCTTTCCCCTTGCCCCCGTTAGGAGGAAGTTACCATTTTTGTTTATTAACGAAGCCTCTCAATAGCTTTAATCATACTTTTTCTGTTACTGAGTTCTCTTATCGCCCAATTTCCAATGATGGCCTTTACACATTTGGATCTTGGATTACCAATGAAAACTGGATGGCCCTCAAAGGAAAAAATTACATTAATTTTAAAGTCTCCGAATTCGAAAATCTGATTAAAACAAAATACATAAATTCCTTCCCTGTGAAAAAAGTAAAAACATGTTCTAATGACAAACCATACATTACTAGCCAATTAAAAAAACTAATTAGAATTAAATTAAATCTACTAAAGAGTGGTAAAACATCCAAAGCGAACTCACTGCGTAAACATATATAAAAAGAAATACGTAAATCTGCTTCTTCATATTACAAATGCAAAGTCCAGGATTTATTTTCTACAAAGCCAAAACAATGGTATAATAGAATAAAGAAAATTTGTGGGAAAACACATAATATTATAGATTTCCATTTCCAAGAAGACCCTTAAGTTCCAGCCAATGATCTGAACAGGTTTCTTTCTTTCATAGTTCAGAACCTCCCTCCCCTTTCTTTTGACACTCCTTATGATTTGTGCTCTCTCAATTTTCTCGTTATTTCACCCTCGGATGTGGAGGCAAAAATTAAGAACATTAAAAAGTGTAGTACATGTCCATTAGACATTCCAATTGTACTAATTAAAGCCTTTGCCGACAATCTCTCAGAGCCTTTGTCCTTACTTTTTAATGAAATTACCTCTACTGGTAAATTTCCAAATTGTTGGAAATTAGGTTTTATTACTCCCGTAAAAAAGAAAGGTAATAATCAAGATTTTGACGGTGTCCGTCCTATTACTCTTACTCCAGTTTTTTCGAAGTTATATGAAAGCTTTTTAGCTGAGTGGTTGAAAGTAAAAATAATCCAAAATTTTGACCAAAGACAATTCGGAAACCTACGCTCTACATCTACTACCCACTATCTTGTTCACCTTATGGACACAATATGCAACACACTCGAAAAACCTCAATGTTATCGCTGTTGACTTTCAAAAACCTTTCGATTTAATCAACCACAATATACTATTAGAAAAACTATCTAATGACTTTCAAGTTGACCCTTATTTAATTAGAATAATTTCGTCTTTCCTCTCTAATAGAACGCAAGTCGTGAAATACCTGAATGTATATTCTGATCCCCTCCCAATTTATAATGGTGTGCCCCAAGCAACCCTCTTAGGTCCAATTTTAATTCTTACAATGATAAACAACCTTGGTGTGTATTTCCCGGATAGATGGAAATTCGTTGATGATCTAACTGTCTTAGAGACATGTTCCAAAAATTGCAAAAGCAACCCAATGTACATCTTGGAATCGATATCAGCCGAAGCTCTTACTGATGATATGAAAGTCAAACCTTTAAAGTCAACTGTTCTTACTATTAATTTCCTTAAAACTCCTCCTTCTTTCTCCTGTCCAATTCCCCCTGAAATGTCTGTTACCACTATGAAATTACTGGGCGTTACCATCTCAAGCGACTTATAATGGGATTGTCATATTAATGACATCTTAAAACGTGCCAATGCCACATTTTCCCTCCATAAACTCCTTAAAAAATTTAAATGCCCTAAATCACACTGTTTAAGGATTTTCCTGTCATTTGTACGCCCAACCCTTGAGTACGCCTGTCCTGTTTGGCATCCTGGCATTTCCATTGAATTGTTGGACAGAACAGAGGCAGTACGAAAAAGATGCCTAAGAAATATCTTCAATGAGGGTGAAGTACCTTATATTTCCCTTCTTAGGAGAGCTAATCTTGTCACCCTTATGGAAAGGAGAGCAAAAATTACCTGGCGCTTTGCTAACAATGCCCTTCATAACCCTCGAACAACTCCCTTTTTCCCAGGTCAATATTCACCCCTTCGACCCTGCCTCCCACGTTCTGTGTCAACAAAAACCCCCCTTATCGCCCCAATAAGAGTTTGCACTGAAAGATATAGAAGAACTTTTATCCCTTACATAGTTGACATTTTCAACCACTGAATCTCTGCTGCCTCCCCCCCCCCCTCCCTCACTCTTTACGTCATAGTTCTTAATTTTAATGCCCATTTTGCAAATTTGGAGGTTTTATATTTATGTTTGTTAGTCACCAACTAACTTATGTTTTTGTTTTAATTCTACTTTATCCCCTTGTTAATTTTACGAGTTTTTTTTTTGGGGGGGGGCATTTTTGCTGACTAGACATTGGCCTTCTAATTTTATGAGTTTACTTTATACTTTGTTTTGGTTTTTAACATTTTTACGTATTTAACATTGACCCTTTTATAATTTTCTGTTATTGTTTGATTGTTTGTTTTTGTTGTTCTTTTTTCGCTGTATTTGACGCTAAAAAGCGATTTCGGACCTTTTGGGCTTGTGATAGCCATTTTTCAGCAATAAATCTTATGTTATCTTAATTGCAAAAAAGGGTATAGCATTTGCGAATTGGACTATACGAACGATATTAATTAAATAACAGAGCTAGATAAACAGAGCTAGATAGCATTTGCGAATTGGATCGTTTGAGGGTGGATAAAAAAGGGTTAAACTGATTATCAGTTAAGGTAACCCCTCGGGGTTGTTAACTCATAGCTTATTGATTATAAATTTGGAACAATATCAATCTATGAAAATGTTTAACAATGATAAAATGGTCTTGTGACTTGACCTAGCTTTACTTCTTCGATGTGTTCTGTATAATACAGAAGTGACGTTTGAACAGTGTTGTAAATTTAAAATAGAGTCTAACGTTATAGTATACTAAAAAGTTGATACTAAGAGAGATGTAGATGGCAAGAAAAGAATTTTAATAAAGAAATTCAGAACAATCTATAGATATCCTTACAAATCAAGTAGTCAGCTGTATACGAGTACGAAGTGTCAAGGATCGTAAGCGCCAATGACCTTAACCACCAGGGACCTCAACCCCCAAAGGTTCCCTATCCCCAAACTCCAAAGGACCCCTCCCCCCAACTTTTTGGCCCCCTCCCCATTTTTTGAATTTTTTTGGAAGTTTTTTTTAACTTTTTTTTATTATCTTTTTTTTACAGCTTTTTTCAACTTTTTTTTACATCTCTAAATCATATCAGAAAAATAGAATGACACTTTTGATTTAAATTTTAAAACATATTCTTTTGCATACCTATACTCTTATTGATGAGGACTGATGGCTCTCATTCAATATTTTTTCATGAAAAACAAACTGTTTTTTTAACTAATTTTGTTTGGACTTCGAAATTATTCAACTTTTTGACACTTCTGATTTAAATGTTAAAACATATTCTTGTGCATACCCATACTCATGTTGATGAGGACTGATGGTTCTCATTCAATATTTTTTCATGAAAAACAAACTATTTTTTTAACTAAATTTTTTTTTTACTTCGAAATTATTCAACTTTTTGACACTTTTGATTTAAATGTTAAAACATATTCTTGTGCCTACCCATACTCCTTTTGATGAGGACTGATGGTTCTCATTCAGTATTTTTTCATGAAAAAAAAACTATTTTTTTAACTAATTTTTTTTTTACTTTGAGATTATTCAACTTTTTTATTTTTTTTATTTGTTAACATGGTATTTTCTCAACTTTTTTTACATTTCTGAGTCATATCAGAAAAATAGAATCATATTTTTGATTTAAATTTTAAAACATATTCTTGTGCATACCCATACTCCTATTGATGAGGACCGATGGTTCTCATTCAATACTTTTTCATGAAAAACAAACTATTTTTTTAACTAAATTTCTTTTGGACTTCAAAATTATTCAACTTTTTTTACATCTCTTAATCATATCAGAAAAATAGAATGTAACTTTTGATTTAAATTTTAAAACATATTCTTGTGCATACCCATACTCCTATTGATGAGGACTGATGGTTCTCATTCAAGATTTTTTCATGAAAAACAAACTATTTTTTTAACTAATTTTTTTGGACTTTGAAATTATTCAACTTTTTTTAATTTTTTTATTTGTTACCATGGTATTTGTTTCATGACACTTTTGATTTAAATTATAAAACATATTCTTGAGCATACCCATACTCCTATTGATGAGGATTGATGGTTCTCATTCAATATTTTTTCCAACTTTTTTTTTAAATCTCTAAATCATATCAGAAAAATAGAATGACACTTTTGATTTAAATTTTAAAACATATTCTTGTGCATACCCATACTCCTGTTGATGAGGATTGATGGTTCTCATTCAATATTTTTTCCAACTTTGTTTTTCTTTTTCTTTAAATAGTATTTTTTCCACTTTTTTTTTACATCTCTAAATCATATCAGAAAATAGAATGAAACTTTGGATTTATATTTTAAAACATATTCTTGTGCACACCCATACTCCTATTCAAACAACATAAACAAAACCGATAAATAATCATATTTTCTTTTACCTTTAACATAAAAGCACTTTACCACTAATAATACAATTGGGAAAAACACTTTATATTTAATAAATACACTTAATCGAGATATTTTTTTTATTTATTGACAAAAAACAAAAACAACATTTATTTGATTTACAAAAAAAAATTACAAAAATTTAATGAACAATAATAAAATTTTTTATTTGAAATGGGGTCTCCCATCGCCCCCCCCCCACCCCCTGGGGGACGGCCACTGCTGCGGCTGCTGTGGAGGCCGAACCGGAAAGCGCAGGGAACCCACTGCGGCGGGCCGGGCCCGGGCCGTGCCGACAGGATTAAATTATGAAGAAATAACTATACCTTGTATAAGCACACACACACATACATTTTAAATGTTTTATAAAAAAAATATGTTTCCCCCCACACCACCCACCTTGTATTATGAAAGACTTTAAAGTAATTTTTCCAGACCGAGTTTTTTCTGTACTTTAAACGTTCAAATTGATCTGAAATCATATAGTGTCCATCTGGAAGTACCTTCACACCATCCTCAAGTACATAACCTTTGTCTGATATGGCAGACATGGCATTTGTCTCAATTTTAACTGTGTAGTTTTTATATTGTAAAGAGCGAATCGCCATGACTTTCGCTCTTGGGACTATACTACGTTCTACACAGTTTCTATAAGCACTCATATTGAAATTATATTTTACAAAGTGGGAAGGCACCCCCTTGCAAATTTGTTCGATATCCTTGTTGTGTGTTTCCAGACAGTATACCTTCTGACCAGAAAACATACCACTGGATATCAGATCGCCTCCCCTTTCAGATTTCAACATTAACAATTGATTTGGGGCACGGCCTTTCACTAGCTCTGGATAGAAGGATTCATCCCAGTAGGTGTAATCCATCCGAGAGCTAATGTAGTCTCCATTTTCCAAATCCTTCGGCAAATTATCAGTTCTACCTTTTGACAGGATGAATCAGTGTCACGATAGTACACTTGGACTTGTTCCTCAATCGGCCATTGCACCTTTCACACATTTTAATAAAATGACAACATGAGTCTTTTTATATTTCCGTTATTGCACTCCCACCTGCAATATTTTTATTTAAAATGAAGTTTCTTTTCTTGCAGTGTAGTAGGACCATATTAGAGTCAATGATTGTGAAATATGTGAAGTTCGGGTTGGCGATGATTTCAGCGCAATCTTTGGGATTGGTTACAATGTCACATCAACTTCTGTTTCGTATGCTTTCGCATATTTTACCGGAGGCTGAGATTAAAATGATTCTATAGATCTCTTTTTCAACCTTTGTTTTTGCTTGTGAACTATTGACTGACAAAGGTGTCATTAAAAGTTTTAATGTATGGCTTTTTGATCAAATTGGAGGGTTCTATGTATCTTCTTGACTTTGAAACCATTGGATACCATCCACCGAAATAGCACATGATGAACAATGATATTCTGTTTTGGGTTAAGGTCAGCAATAAGTTATAGCTTTGAAGGCACCCAGTGCATACTCCCATCGTCTACCAAAGATAAATTGTATGGACTCAGAGAGTCCTTACCCAACGGTCTAATGCACGGAAAAACAACGTCTTTTACCGAGTCATGGATTTCCATGAGTAATTCTCCGTAAATTTAAGAAAATACGTATTGCACCCCATTTTCCTGAACGGTAGCAATGCTGGGGAAATTTGAAGCACAAGGATCGTTAAGCCATTTGTAATTGCTACACGGCAAACAGTAGTTAGACATCGCCGACGGATAAAGGAAATTCATATCCAAAAAACTGCATCTGACTTTTCATTGGTGTGCTGTCGGATCAGTTTTCAAGATATGGTCCCCGTGAAAAACATACCCACCCCGCATCGATCTCTCTACAAATAGATGCTGATTCACGTCTCTGGTCTGACCTATTTCTTCTTTACCAATTTTAAGAATCAAATCCATCACCAGAAAAGAAGTGGAAAAATAATACCCCAAATCCAGCCCACATTTCCCATAGATTTCATCCGTTTTCTTGCACACAAGGTCGCCAGTAGTGCATTGACTGACCGTAAGGGAATTGTAAAATGTTTTGATAGGCGGTAATGACAACTCATCTAGACTCGAGGTAGAGTTGTAGTAGTCATACACGTATATGAACTTACACGTTAAAAATCATACAATTCATTATCGGGGAAATGCTGTTTAAGGAGGAGGAAACTATCAAAACTGTCGCTTTTCTGTACCTGAATCAATTGACTAAAAGACCTGGTAAAAAAAATAAAAGAGTCTAAAAACGGATTTTATTCAGGCAAGTATTACCCTTGTCTACTGTTTTCCACTGGAATTCTAGGAGCAGCAGCTTCTCGGATGTTCTGTGTATTATATTATAGGAAAAAGAACCACCTACCCATGAGTTATCTACAGCTCCCCCCTTGGCCATGCGGTCCAACGCCGGTTAAAAAAACTTTAAATCATCATTGGAATTGTGTATAAAAAGCAGTTCTAAATATTGCTGACTATCTTGTATATTGCACGGTGGATGTGCAACCCCTCTAAATTTACTCCCTCCCGATGAAAATTCCTGCCATAATTGATCATGATCGATCACCTTCCTCTTTCCCCCTTCCCACCCCCCCCCCCCCCAGTACAATAATCCAATTCTCCTCTACAAACCCAACATATTTTACGATTTTTAAGGGCCAATCTCTCATCTAGTGATAGCATCATCGGATAGTGTGTATAGTGCATGCGTGAAATTGCGCCATTTGCTGCTTTAATAAGACTGGTCAATGCTGTACGCATGCAGTTTTCCCTACCCAATGACTCAACTAAATCTAACACTTGCATGGTATTACTAGAGTCTCTTTGGGTGTGAGCGTAAGAGACTCCTATGGCTTCATGTATCTTAATACGATTTGGATTTGACGAATCGTACACGTCTGTGAGTTTGGCTTCGCAATCCAAAACGATCTTATTACTCTGCAGGAGCGGTTTTTGGAAATTCTTAAAACGCAAGATCGCTCTATCTCCGCTAACCAATTCCACAACCTGGTATCCATGACGTTTGCAGAGTTTCATGTGATGCTTTAGCTTTAAATCAGTTCGAAATCTAGACAAGCATGTTGGAAAATAGTAGCATACACCATCCCGTTTTTACCCTCACATAAAACCCTAATAATATCGGTAATTGTATTAAAATGCCCAACTGAATCAGGCTCTGAAGGAGGCGTGCATGAAAGCCAGACCCAGTGCTTCAGTGATTCAATGGACGGAACCCTCACTAGAAATTTTACACCCTTTTTATCAGAGCGCTGATACTCTTCAAATTCTGTTTCATACTGTAACACCGTAAAACCAACATTTAAATGTTCATTAGCCTGCTCAAAAATATCTATGCCTTTTAATGTTACGAGAAACTGGCATTTAAACAATTGAAATCTACTTTGGGAAACTTTGAACCATCTCCATTAGCTGCCAATTTGTCCAACTTTTCCTTAGAAGTATTCTTCAATAAAGGCTGGAAGGCCGCAATCAAAAATGCGTACTTGAAACACTGTAGTCCATCATCGAAACAGATTCGTTGTATTCCCTGACAACCCTCTAAATCTGAATGATATTTTAAATTTTTAGAAGCCGGCCTTGCTCCCCCAGTACCACCTCTTAAAATAACATTTAAATCTACAAAATTTTAAATCTACAAATATTAACGTTTAATTTCTCGATGAATAAAACAACCGACCCACTACCCCCCTCATTATAATCATCCAGCTTAGTTACGATAATATTGACCCTATCTAAAAATAGCTCCTCATAATTTTCCAAATGTGGGCGAATTAGTAATATCTCAGTATGCAAATATATAGAATAAAGTTCACTCACATTTTCATTTAAATAAAATATTTCTAATGCTATTGACGCTTTTAAACTGTCCCTCTCTCCCCACACCCGTATCTGTTGTTCAAGAAGGGCTCGAATCTTGTTAACACAAGATTTTGTAAAATCCAGGGGTTCTGTTACTATACCCCCTGACCTTGAAGAATTTAAGGGGTCACCGAAAGTGGCCGTGTAGACATTAGTATGGTGCAAGGCAGAGTTAGACAATAAAAAATCTGGTAGTGTAATTGTAGATGGCAGTGATGTTTCACTATCACCACTACTCTGGTCAACCTCAATAGTGGAGGTGGAGGGAGGCCTAAAATCCCCCGATTCAATGGCACCCCCACCAGTCTTTTCAATTGCAATAGTGGGGATGGGGCGTGGTCTGAAAACCCCCAATTCACTAAGGATACCTTTCAGCGTGTTTGGCGATGGCTGAACAAGCCACCCAGCATTGTCTTACGACACAATTTGATTTTATGTTTATTACCATCAATAGAAGTAGTATGTAAACCCGGTTTAGATGCACTTTGGGTAATATCACCTAAATTTTGGTTTATAAACCTATTTGATCATTCCGGGTCCTCATTCATGTCTCTGTCACAAGTTCAATCCTCTAGGTTAGCTATATCCCCAAAACAATCATTTAAGAAACACCTTTGCCACTCTAAATCATTATCAACTACTACATTATCCTGAAAACACACTGGCGGTGTTTATATCGGTGTTGGCTCATTGACAATATATGATCCTTGAGCTGATGGTGGAGGCAATAATTCATCAATGTTAATCTATAAAAACAGGATTTATTTTCCTTGTTGAATATCCACTATTCTAAAAAGTCAAAAAAAACTTTACCAATTTTTTTTCACCGGTCAAAACCTACTTTTCACCTACAATTATGCTGGCTAAATACTCGTCCACTTCAGTCATATAAAATACCTGCAGACAAATTAACAAATTTTATATTTCCCCTTCTTTACGATATTAATTTCACAGAAAATAATGAGCAGAAAATGCCCGGTACTTATTTAGTAGTTGGTAAACACACAAGAAGGGAAGTTTGTTTAATGCTAAAAAACAAAGTATTATAAAAGATATTTGTCGCGGAGTCAGCAATACCTCACTGGGCAGCGAAAACATATTTTTCATATAGCATCTTTGTGGTTTCAATGCGCTTCTAGTCACATGTTTACCGACTACTTAGTAGCTACCAAAAGTCCTATAACATTTCAAAGTTAAAACAGTGTCTGATTAAGATAGATGAAGAGGTTTTATGCTCCACCAACCCTCTTTTTCCTGTAATTTTACCATGAGTTAATGCGCACACACAAATACCATTCGTGATCCATTTCCCCTCTTGCGAAATTGTAGGTGTATTATAAGAACTTGAAAAAAAATACTATTTTTTATATTGC
This sequence comes from Artemia sp. Kazakhstan ARC1039, assembly GCA_029168905.1. Lineage (NCBI taxonomy): Eukaryota > Metazoa > Arthropoda > Branchiopoda > Anostraca > Artemiidae > Artemia > Artemia sp. Kazakhstan ARC1039. Next base: position 13,635 of record JAQQPU010016547.1, read on the forward strand.
ATCTTTGTGATTTCAATATGCTTCGAGTACTATGTTTACCGGCTACTAAATAACTACTAAAAGTCCTATAATATTTCAAAGTTAAAACAGTATCTGATTAAGATAGAAATAGACCATTTTCGCTCCACCCACCTCTTTCTCCTATAGTTGGACCATGAGTTAATGCACACACACAACTACCCTTCATGATCCATTTCTACCCCTTGTGAAATTGTAGGTGTATTATAAATGCTTGAAGAAAAAATCTGTTTTTCGTTTAGTATCTTTGTGATTTCAATACGCTCCTAGTCACATGTTTACCGGCAACTAAATAGCTACCAAAAGTCCTATAATGTTTCATTGTTGAAACAGTATCTGATTAAGATAGAAACAGAAATTTTTCTCTCCACCCACCTCTTTTTTCTATAATTGGACCATGAGTTAATGCACACACACAACTACCCTTCGTGATCTATTTCCACCCTCGCGCTATTGTAGGTGTACTATAAAAAATTAAAGAAAAAAAATACTATTACGGATTTTCATTTATGTGAAATAGAAATAGGGGTTTTTTGTGCCCTCCTTCACCCCATCCTCTTTTTCCCACAATTAGCCCATAAGCTTATATATGTAACTAGATGATAAAGTCACTTACGTCATGCATCGGCATCATTTGAGAGACGTCAGTAGCTAGCTCTCAGAAATGTCCTGCTTAGCACGGGGGGGGGGGCGTACATAATCACAGATTCCCTGGTTATATTCATTGAGGTAATTGAGTCTAGATTCTCCGTGTTAGGCCCAGATCTGTCGTCTATCTTTGGACGTTTCTGGTCTGGACAATCAGCATCATTTTCCTTGAATAAAAAATTTAATTTCAGTTTTTCAACCAGGTAAGTCCCAAAGAGAGGGTTAGATAATCTCTTTTTCACCACACAGGTTAAAGAAAAAATGTATGCCTTTTGAACTAAGAGAAACACAATTAAACCTTATGGGGGGGGATAAATTATTTCGTTCATAATTCCACCTGTTTAAACTCTTAAATCATAAAAAAAAGAAAGAATTACGCTAGCCTAAGAATTAGTCTAACCTATGGGATAATAATAATATGATGTAACATGAAAAATATAACACAATTTGTAAAATAGTCTCTTTTTCACAACACCGGATAAAATAAAAAAATGTATAATTTTTCTACTATGAAAAACATGATTAAAACTTACGGGGGTAAATTATTTCAATCATAATTCCATTTGCTTAAACTCGTAAATCATACAAAATAATTATGGCTCCCTATGAATGAGGAGCTTAACCTATTAATATTTAAGATATGATGCATGGAAAATTTAACAAAATTTGCATATTAGTTTCAACAGATTTTATTCCGAATATTAATAGGGGTTGTCATCATCCTCCTCAATACCAAAGCCCACCCCATACATTAAAGATATTTTGCGCATTTTAAAAACACACATTGTACGCTTCTTAAAACAATTTTTAATCTCAAATAGGCTCACGATAAATATCCCAATTGTAAGCTATAAGTCTAATAGTTTTTACATAATGGAATAGATTTAAAAGGAATATACCGTCAGAACAATTATGCTGGCACTAGGGTTTCTGTCAGAAAGTTACCCCAGGTAATTATAGTTCGAAATAGGAAAAAGTCTCGTCTTATTGTAAAGCAAGAAAAAACATCACTTACCAAAATTCTCTTCGACTTCTCCATTTCAGTAAGAATAATTAATCAACAAAGGCAAATAATATGTTCAACTCGTTGAAATAGCTTTTTTAAACTGATGAGAAAGAGTTTTTTCACCTACATTTTATACGAAAAAACATAATTATTTTAGCCTTCAGCCGAAACTCGTTATTTTTTCAAGGAAGTGCATTCACACTATGCATTAGACTTCGCATATATTAAGACAGGAAATCCAACCAGCTTGGACCCATGACCTCTAGAAAACCTATCTGACAAGTCATGTTCTTCCTTAAATATCAAGTTCCAAAATATCACATGTTTGGTGGCTTATACGATCTCGTCCCTAATCTCGTCCCGTGCTCCCTATGGCCTTACTACTTTTGGGCTTTGGATTTACACGATCTATCTATCTATAATATCCATCCAATCACAATGTCTTCTAATTTATTTTGAAGTAACATTTAGTTTTAAAGCATAATGGGCCAATTCTATAATTGTCTGGGGTTGACATGCCTAATATGCCTAAAGACATAGTTGGTGGGCCGGTCTATTATAATATACAAAATGGATATCTAAAAATTTTGACTGGATGCGATGGCAAAAAGAAGGGTCTTGAGAAAAGGGTTGCTTGCCCTTCAATATCTTGTCAGAGGCAACGCTATAACGTTGCCTATAGTAATGACCATACGGCTCCAATGCTTTATCATCATTATTATTTTTCCCGGTGCACCTCATATGGAAGGGGTCGTCCCATAAACTTAAAAGTTGCTCATCCGATTGGAAGTCGAGAGTTCTAGTGCCCTTTTTAAGAGTCAAATGAAATCAGAGGGTAACTAGCCCCCCCCCTCCTTTTTTGTTAAAAAGCGTTCAAAGGTCAGATAACGAAACTCCAATGTCGACACAACCTCCCAGGGCCCTGGAGCAGGCGTTTTAAGTCGATCCCCAGGGGCATATAAGGTTCTTATGGAAGGGATGCTCGTATAAACTTCCAAGAGGGCTCATTTAATTGAAAATTGAAATTGTTCAGTCCACTTTTTATAATTCAAAAGTGATCGGAGGGTAGATAGCCCTCTCCCCTCCCCGCCTTTTTTTTCCCCGAATGTATAAAATAAATAGTTTGTGATAGACATTTTGTTAAAAAATAGTTTACAGATCATATAACAAAAACTCCGTTGTCAACACAGCCCCCAGTTCTCGGGGGTGGGCGTTGTAAGTTATGGCCTGGAGGCATATATGGTTCTTATGGAAGGGTTGCTCGTATAAACTTCATAGAGGGCTCCTTTGATTGGAAATTGAAAGTTGTAATTCACTTTTTAAGAGTCAAAAGTGATCGGACGACAGCTAGCCTCCAACCCTCACGCCCTTTTTCTCACAAATGCATCAGATAACCCCCCTTATTTGCTTATTTCAACCCCCCCCCCCCCCCACGCCCCCTGATATAGCCATTTTTTTAAGTAGTTTAAGGGTCAGATAACCAAGTTTCCTGTGTCACCGCAACCCCCCAGGGCCTGGGGGCAGGTTTTGTAAGTTATGCCTTGAGGGTATATATGGTTCTTATGGAAGAGATGCTCGTATGAACTTCAGAGGGGGCTCAATTTTTTTGGTAAGTGAAAGTTCTATTTCACTTTTTAAAAGTCAAAAGAGATCGGAGGGCAACTAGGCCCCCCCCCCCCCCCCCTCCACGCTCTTTTCTCCCCAAATGCATCAAATGAAAATTTTGACATAGCCATTTTGTTAAAAATAGTTAAAAGGATATATAACAAAACTCTGGTGTCAACACAAACCCCCAGAGCCCTGGGGCAGGCGTTGTGAGCTATGCCCTGGGAGCATAAAAACTACACGGCTCCAATATGTTATAATTATTTGTTATTTATTATTTCCCCAGAGGCACTTCATATGGAAGGGGTCGTCGTATAAACTTCAAAGGGGGCTCATTCGATTGGAAATTAAAAGTTCTAGTTCACTTCTTAGAGTATCAGACAAAAGTTTTGAGATAGCCATTTTGTTAAAAATAGTTCAATGTTCAGATAAAAAAAAAACTCTGATGGTGACACATCCCCCCATGGCCTGGGTAGCAGGTGTTGTAAGTTATGCCCGGGGGCATATAAGATTCTTATAGAAGGGATGCTCATATAAACTTCAAAGAAGACTCATTGGATTGGAAATTGAAAGTTCCTGTTCACTTTTTATATTTCAAAAATGATTGGAGGGTAGCTAGCCTCCTCCCCGTCCTTTTTCCCCCAAATGCATCAGAAAATAATTTAGAGATAAAATCTTTTTTAAAATAGTTCAAGGGTCAGATAATAAAATTTCCTGTGTCGACAAAGCCCCCCAGGGACCGGGGACAGGTTTGGTAAGTTATCCACTGATGTCATATATGGTTCTTATGGAAGAGACACTCGTATAAGCTTCAGAGAGGACTCATTTATTAGATAAGTGAAAGTTCTAGTTCACTTTTTAAGAGTCAAAAGAGATCGGAGGGCCACTATCCCCCCCACGCCCTTTTTCCATAAAATAAATCAGATAAAAATTTATAGATAACCATTTTGTTAACACAACCCCCAGGGCCCAGGGGCAGGCGTTGTAATTTATGTTTTGGGGTATATATGGTTCTTATGGAAGGGATGCTCGTATAAATTTCAGAGAGGGCTCATTTATTTGGAAAGAGAAAGTTCTAGTTCACTTTTCAAGAGTCAAAAGAGATGGGAGGGCAACCAGCCCCCTTTCCCTCCCTCCTCGCCCTTTTACCCTAATCTGCCAGGTAAAAAATTTAAGATAGCTGTTTTGTCAAAAATAGTTAAGAAGTCAGATAACAAAACTCTGGTGTCAACACAACTCCCCAGGGCCAGGTTTAATTGTTGGAAGTTACGCCCTGGGGGTATATATGGCTCTTATGGAAGGGATACTCGTATAAACTTAAGAAAGGGCTCATCTGATTGGAAATTGAAAGTTCTAGTCCGCTTTTTAAGAATCAAAAGAGATCCAAGCACAACTAGTCCTTGGACCTAGTTGCTATAGGCAACTAGCTAATAACAAAGGCCATAAGGCTTCAATGTTTTATTATTATTAATTAAAAAAAACCTTGCATAAAAAGAAGTTTTCTAAGAAAAGTAAAGAGCCAAATTGAACTGGGGGCCAACAGAAATTAATTCCTCTTACAGTTAAAACTTTAAAAAAAAGATTAGAAATTACTGTTAAAGAATAAACGAAAAGCCAAACGAACAGAAAATAAAATTAACTATCTTACAAACATAAAGATAGCAGGTGCAAACATAAATGAATGAATAAATTGTATATAGTTATATCCAAAATAGTCAAAAGGTGAAGTAATTAAAATAATTATGCCTCGGGAGTTCACAAAACCTCCCACTGCCTCCAGAATAAGGATAGTAAGTTATGCAAGCTGTCCATTGTTCATATATAAGGTTTTTATCAAAGGGGTAATCGTATAGACTTTGAAAAGGGCTCACTCGATTTAAATTGAAAGTTCTAGCTCCGTTTTTTTTAAGTTAATAATAACCGAACAGTCAGCCCCTTCCCCTCACGCCATTTTTTCTAAATGCTTCCGATCAAAATTTTGAGTTATCTTTTTTGTTCAAAATCGTCCAAATGTCAAACAGCTACGGTTCCGGATTTGAATCCTCCCCCCTCCCCCAGCCTTAGGAGAAGGACTGTGAGTTATAATAGCAGCCCATCTTTAACATATAAAGCTTCTATGGATAGCGTGGTCGTATAAACTTTGGAGGAAGTTTATTAAACTGGAAATTGAAGTTTGTTCATAAGAAATGAAGTTGAATCATAAATAATCAAAAAGTAACAAGCCCCATCCCCCTTGTTCCTTTTCGTCCCAAATACACCTTATCAAAATTTTGAAATAACCATTTTGTTTAAAATTGTCCAAAATTCAAATTACTATAACTTAGGAGTTGAGAAATCCTCCACAGTCCTCAGGGAATTTTTTCAAAAACCCACTTTTCGAAAGGGTATCCGGCCAAAATTTTGAGATTGCCATTTTGTTCAATAAAGTTCAAAGGCTAAATAACTTTGCTTCCGGGGTTGAACTCCTCACTCCTAACCCCGGGGAAGTTGCTCCCGAGTTACAGAACTTGTTTATTGTTACTTTGACACTTTGTTTACTTTAATACTTGAATTTAGTGATTAACGTGGCAACTTAGATTTACAGTACTAAGGCTGTAAGTTATGCAGGTTGCTTATTGTTACTTTGATACCTTGTTTACTTTGATGCTTTCTTTACTTTGTTTTTTTTTTTTAATGGCATTGTTACTTTGATATTAATTCTGATACTTTGATGAACATTTGATGTTGAAAAAAAAAGTTTGATTTTCAAATAAGGAATTTTTAAAAATTTGAAACTTTTTGCAATCAAAAACGAAAAAAAATAATTAAAAAAACCTTTCCGTAAAAGAAGTTTTTCAAAGAAAGTGAAGGCCAT